>JAJQKJ010002670.1:0-172460 GCA_029574335.1 Rana kukunoris
GGTCACTGTTTTTTTTTTTTGCTGATGCAAAAAATGATCCGATCTGTGACTGCCGATCCGAGGAACGATCCGAACATTGAGTTTTTTTTGATCCGTTGCACCCCTATCTAGAATCAGATCATACAGTCCTCCTTTCAGACACTTTCATACACAGACAGTACAGAGAAGATCGCCAAACCCTTGAACCCACGCGCAGAAACAATGATGTTGAAGTGTCCGTTGCTGACAGGGTGGCCCTGGTAGCGCAGGGTGGCTGGAAACATCCAGTCTGTAGTAGAGTCAGGTGAAGAAGGACCCGGTTTTTTTGCTTCCCGCTACACACAGCGGTTTGGGCAGCAGCCATCAGCCATCCCCCACACCGCCAAGCTACGAAAAAAAAAAAAAAAAAAAAAAAAAAAGTCACTTTGGAAGCCAAAATAATAGTAACGCAGCGGTACTCTAGTTGGGAGGACATCATATTGTGTCCTCGCCTTGCCGAGCCACTAGGGGGCATGCACATTCATTGCGTTTATGGGAACCCGCATGCACGTGCCCGGTGGCCTGCGATGTCCGCCGGGGTACCCGCGATTGCCCAGTAACTGGAGCAGGACCGTGGATCTCTGTGTTTAAACAGAGATCCACGTCCTCTCAGGGGAAGAGAGGGGAGACCGATGCCGTGCCCCTTGTACATAGGGACACAGATCGGTCACCTTCCCCCAGTCACTCCCATCCACATACAGTAGATAGAATCGCTCACTAGGGTACACATTTAACCACCTTGATCGCCTCCTAGTGGTTAACCCCCTTCTGCCTGCCAGTCACATTTACACAGTAATCAGTGCATATTTATAGCACCGTTCGCTGTATAAATGTGGGAATGGTCCAAAATAGTGTCAAAAGTGTCCGGTGTGTCCGCCGCAATATCGCAGTAGTCACAATTTCACAATTAAAAAATCACTGATCGCCACCATTACTACTAATAAAAAAATAAAAAATAAAGGGTATAAATCTATCCCCTATTACTTTTGCGCAAACCAATCAATTTACACTTATTGCGTTTTTTACCAAAACTATGTAAGAAGTACGCATCGACCAAAAAATGAGGAAAAAATATGTTTTTTTTATATATTTTGGGGATATTTATTATAGGAAAGAGTAAAACATATTGCTGTTTCTTTTACCCCCAAATTTTCGCTCTTTTGTGTATAGTGAAAAAAATAAAAAACCGCAGTGATCAAATAAGCTCTATTTGTGGAGAAAAAAATTATTTAAATTTAATTTGGGTACAGTGTTGCATGACCGTGCAATTGTCATTCAAATTGTGAGCAGCGCTGAAAGCTGAAAAATGCCTTGGGCAGGAAGGGGGTGAAAGTGCCCGGTATTAAGATGGTTAAACTTAAAAGAGGCATGAAAAACAAAATAAAATAATCATACAAGAATTACACAGATTGCACAATGAGCCCTTGCGTATCGACGCATTTCACCGCAAGGCTAAGCCTACAACTCTCTTATGAAGAGAGTTATATATATATATATATATATATATATATATATATATTTTATATATAATTTTTTTTTGAAAACTAGCTTTTAAATGCAATTCCTTAAATTTTTTAGTTTACTTCTATAAAACTCTATAACTATGGATCGTTTTCTCTATTTCCGTTTATACCAAAGCCAGTCGGCTGTTGCCTATAACGCTACCCTTTTTTGGAATATCTCTCCATACTGTGGATCTCCGATTTAAACTACCCTAAATATTGTGAACATTGTGTCCATGGGACATTCACACAAGAGGCCAAGTCCATTTTCAGGTACCCTCAGGTTCTTTTATGTCTCTATATGTCGGTTTTCTCAGGGACAGAGCAGTACACGTTTTCATGACCTTGTATGATACCGCTTTTTTGTCATATATGTAATTTGAATATATTTTGTGAGATTTGTTAGGCCCTTTTTCACACTGGGGCGTTTATTACAGCCTTCTTTTTCGAGCAAAGCCTTATCTGCAATCCCAATATGTTTGGTAAAGCACCGATAAGACCCTAAAGTTTTAGGGCGTTTTTGATTTTTTTTTTAACATGGTTTTCCTATGGAACATGTTCACAGCAATGCTTTTTTGTGCCTCTGCGTTTTTTTTGGAAAGGGGTCGGGGACTTTTTTTCCTGCAAAAAGCAGCATTTTGCATATAATAGAATTCAATGGACCCCCGCATTCAAAACGCAAGTACCGCGGTTTTTTTTTTAACCTGTTTATGGCTGGTTGTTAAAGAAAATGTAAAAAAAATTGGCGGCGGCTAACAAAAAAATAAAAAAATAAATAAAATAAAACGCAAACCGCGTTTGCACCACATAAAACGCTCAAAAAGCAACATGCATAGGTGTGAATCGAGCCTAATGTAATGCCGCGTACACACGATCATTTTTTGTGATGAAAAAAACGACGTTTTCTGTGAAGTAAATAACGACGTTTTTGAAACGTCACTTTACAAAGACGATGTTGCATACACACCATCGTTTTTTTTCACAAAAAGCGAGGTTACGTTCACCACTCTTTTCCATTGAAGCTCGCTTCATAACTAGCTTCTGGGCTTCTGGCATGCGCGGGTTGTTGAAAAACGTCATTTTTAAACGATGTTTTTGCTACACACGGTGACTTTTTGTGAAACAAAAAATTACGTTTGAAAAACGACACAAAAAATTCAAGCATGTTGGAATTTTTTTTTGGTAGTTTTTTTTAAGACAAAAAACAACGTTTTGCCCACACACGATCAATTTAAATGACGTTTAAAAAAATGACGTTTTTTTTCATCAAAAAAAATGATCGTGTGGTACGCGGCATTAAAGTCTGACACATTGGTAAAGTCTGACACATTGGTAATCATTTTTTTTTTTTTATCTCCCTATAACTCAGAATAATCTCCATGTTATCACAGAGGGGTGCTCACCTCACTAAGTGGCAACGTGTAGCTCTCCAACTCTCTCAAACTATCATTGGTGGGATTCCCATACTGGTCACACGGAGCAATATGGAGGTGTGCTGCTGCTCTCCACAGGTGAGCACTAGGGTGGAAAAGTGGCCGGTGATCTGTGTCTTTGCTGGATCCACAACACCTGCGAGAAAACGGCAGTGGCAGAGAAGACTGCCAAAAGCACACCCCGACACACACACACAACTCTGCTTCTAGTGCCTCTTGCCTGGGTGGAAGACCTTGTAGTATGGACTGTGGCCAACATTGAGACCTCAAACACTGATGGTGATCTTGGTATCTCCCAGACTTTCACCTCACAGTTAAAAGCTGCCTTCACCACATTTCTCAGGGGATCCTGGAGAACCTCCAGAGTGACCGGGACCTCCAGGGACAGTTCTGTGTGTGAAATGTGGACTCGCAGAGACATGGTACCACTATGGGGAAGGGGTGACCATTCCTGTAGAAGAGCTGTGGAGAGAGAGAGCAGAGATCAGCGCAGACACAGACACACAGACACAATCTGAAAGATGCAGCCTGATCGCTCTTACATGGACTCGAAATCCCAAGGGTTTGTCCGACCTCACATGGCTCATTCCAGTCCCACGAGACCTGACAGGAGCGGGGCTCCAGGTATTTCCCCCGTACATAGTTGTAGATGGTACGCTCTGACCCACGTTCACGTCCCTCATGGTGCCAGAAAGTGAGGACTCCGGGAACTGAGCTCAAACAGGAACTTAATGGTGATAAGAAGGACACACATCAAGCCTGTAACGCTGCCTGTCCAGAAACAAAACAAAAAATGGATGCATGAGGTCAAAGCTCAAAGTCCATCTGATGCAGAGGAACCATCATCCAGCCCAGTGATGGGTGAACCTTGGCACCCCCAGATGTTTTGGAACTACATTTCCATAATGCTCATGTACTCTGCAGTGTAGTTGAGCCATCATGGGAATGTAGTTCTAAAACATCTGGGGTGCCAAGGTTCTCCATCACTGATCTACCCAAAGGTCTCCACTATTGAAGTGCTGGAGAACCCCTTACAGAGTGACGAGTAGACACATCTACTAATAGGACCACACCACAGGCGCACCAGCAGTGCCATCTCACCGATAATGTACAACATCAGTGCACAGGGTGGAAGCCGACAGATGTGTCATAGCATCTCCTCCACATGTCTCAGGTATGGTCAGAGAGGTGTGCCAAGACTGGAGATCCAACAGTCACGTGTACCAGAACAGGAACCTGCGGTAATAAGGGACACCATGAGTAGAACATACCATCAAGATAGTCTAACCCCCATCAACCAATAGGAATCACTGAGTGAGCCCAGCCAATCATGGAGTGGAACCAGCTGCGGCACAGAACACCTGTGCCACCCAAAGCACACCACACTTACCTAGGCCCAGCATCCCGAATCCTCCACCTGCTGCATCCTTCCTACAAGAGAGAGAAAGGGTCACAAATACACTCAATTATCCAACCTACTATACCACAATAATACCCTTAGTCCTACCCCCCACTCCACCCTACTATACCCCAACAATACCCTCAGACCTACCCCCTCCACCCTACTATACCACAACAATACCCCTCAGACCCACCCACCCTTACTATAACCCCAACAATACCCTCAGACCTACCCCCTCCACCCTACTATACACACAAAAATACCCTCAGACCCACCCCACTCTACTATACCACAACAATACCCTCAGACCTACCCCCTCCACCCAACTTATACCACAACAATACCCTCAGACCTACCCTCACTCTCCACCCTACTATACCACAACAATACCCTCAGACCATCGCTTCGAAAAAAGAAAAAATACTGCGCTATCTTAAAATACAAAAAGCCGCTAACACAGCAAGAGAGATCAAAAAATTGCTAATAGAAAATGTGTGGAAAAGTGTAACGCTAATAATGACACAAATAATGATAATACAATTAAAGATTAAATCATGCAACACCACATGTGAATGAATGGTATCAAAAGTCCATAAATGTGTTTGAATGAATCGTGTGAGTCGGTTTCTTTGAGTAAAACAGATACACAAAATCCAGTGCATAAAGAAGTGAAAAATCCACCACCGCTTATGACCATTGCAAAATGTGAGTTTTTTTTCTCTTTATAATAAATATCGATTTTTATTACGGAATTACGCTATGTACGCCTTGCCTTCTCTTTTTCATGCTTATCGGTTGGAGTACTGATATGCCCTCTGAGTGATCTGTTGAGAGTTGCTGCTTGCTGGGAAGTATATTTGAATCATCTGTCTGAGGTTTGCCTTCATTGATACCGAATCGCATGACGTGTATGTGTGTACCCGCTTCAGTATATCAACTTTAACAAAGCTTGATTGGCCTAGTGGGTATATGCCTGTCTAGGTCCAATCGGTCCGGTACAGTGCATCTCGTTTAGGTGGGTGTGATTTTTCACTTCTTTATGCACTGGATTTTGTGTATCTGTTTTACTAAAAAGAAACCGACTCGACCGACTTTTACAAAGAAAAACTAGACTTTTCAAAAATCATTTATGGACTTTGAATACCATTTCATTCATATGGGGTGTTGCATGATTTAATCTTTATTGTATTATCATTATTTGTGTCATTATTAGCGCTACACTTTTCCACATAATAAGCCTAAAGACTCCTACAATACCCTAAAGCCCTAAGTAAAAAAGACAATACCCTACCCTAATATATTATAAAGACCACCTACCCTAAACCAAAACCACCTAACTAATATCACCCTAACAGACCTCAGACCAACCCAATACAAAAACTTACCACAACAATACCCCTCAGACCTACCTCACCCTAAACTATCCCCAACCCTACCTAAGACCCTAGCCCTACCAATATCCCTACCACAATACCCCCCTCCAGCAGTACTATACCACATAAATACCCTAATATCTACCTAAAGACCTAATAACAACCAATAAATATACCCCCTAACATTACTTGTCAGATGTACTCAGACTACAATAGTACCCCAAAATATTGACCTACCCCCCAACCTAACTATAGCCAAACAATACCCTCAGGACATACCCCACCCTAAACCCTAACTAAAATAAACTAGACCTAATACCCCCCCCCACCCACCCTACTACTCCACAACAATAACCCTCACCTACCCCCCCCCCCTCCACCCTACTATACACACAACAAACCCTCAGTCCTAACCCCCCCCCACCCCCACCCTACTAACAATAATAAAGTAGTGTACTACTCCACTCCACCCTACAATAACAAATAATACCCCTAGCCCCTAGTCCTACCCCCACTAAAAATACCCTCATACCTAAATCCTACCCCACCACCCTAATATACCACACACAATAACCCTACCCCACCCCTACCCCCAACTCCAACTACTAAACCACAACAAACTCAGGAAACCCCCCCCCCACCCTCTATACTAACAACAATACCCTAGTAATACCCCTGTACCCTACTAACTAACCAAACAATCACAAGTACCTCAGACCTACCCCCCCCACCCCAAACTAAAACCAAAAATACCCTAGATCCTACCCCCCCTACCTAATCCCAAACAAGCCACCCACCCCCCTCTAATACTCCACGTAACCCCAATAAACCACACCTAAACCCCTCCAATACTACCCCCATACCACTGCAACCTAAACACCCCACCCTACCTACCACCTCCAACTATACCTACCATACCCCACTACCCTACCCCTCCCACAAATAACCTACCATAAAATACCCAACCCCTACTAATATACCCATACGTCGCCACTACTTAACTCATATAAATACCAAAGTACCCCCCCTGCCATATGCTAACATATACCTACCATACCTAACCAATACTAACATATACCCATCTATACCTACCATATACCTAATCTCCCTACCTAATATACCCATACCTACCAGAGTCATAAATATCACCTACTCACTTACCATACCATCCTCACACACATCTACCTACCATACACACCTCTACCTACCATCAAACCTCAATAAACTATACCTACCATACTCCACCCCTACCCCATCTATACCTACCATACTCCACCCCACCATCTACCTACCATACTCCACCTCTACTCACCTATACTTACACATACCATACCCCACCTCTCTACCTACCATACCCCACCTCTACTCACCTCTACCTACCATACCCCACCTCTACCTACCATACCCCACCCCTACACCTACCATACTCCACCCCTACCAATTTATACCTACCATACTCCACCCCTACCCACCATACTCCACCCCTACCCACCATACTCCACCCTACCCACCATACTCCACCCCTACACCTACCATACCCCACCTCTACCTACCTACCTATATCTACCATACCCCACCTATGCCCACCTTATGCCCACCTATACCTACCATACCCCACCTATACCTACCATACCCCACCTCTACCTACCTCTACCTACATCTACCATACTCCACCTTAACTCACCTATACCTACCATATCCCACCTCTACCCATCTATACCTATCCATACTCCACCTACTCATTTTCTACTCTCACCTCCCAAGACTGTCAAGCCCCCTTTCTTGCATATAGAAGAAAGGGGGCTTGGCAATCTTTCCTCCTATACCCCACCTTCGCTTATCCGCCATTCCTCCTCTACTCACCCGGTCCTTCTCCCCGGTACTTCCACCTTCGGTCGGCTCCTTCACTTACATCCAGTCGGTTTCCTGTTTTGGACTGGAAGGTCACGTGACAGGTCAGCCGGTTACGGAGGTGGGCGGGGCATCTCCGGCTGGGAATTTTTCGTTGTAATAACGAGCAGGGAGGCGGGGCTGAACACGTCATCGGGGGTCGCCAGCAGCAGCATGGTGGGGAGACTTCTGTGTGGTTTAGTGCCAGGGACCCCCAAAATTACAGAGAAGTGGTGGGGCTAGGTGGTAGGGAGGGAGAAGAGAGGGGGACCTCCGGGTTACAGTTATCTGGTATCAGAGGGAGAGGGATGTTATTATTTCGGATCACTTATCTTATCTTTTTCCTTTGGTTAGGGGGAAGGCAAAGAAGACGAAGCAATATGCGGTGATGAAGCGGAGGATCGCCCTCACCGATCAACGCATGTAAGTGTGTCCCTTGTATGCCCCCCCCCCCCCCCCTGAGAGAGTACTGTACACTGTATGTCCCCCTCAGAGAGTACTGTACAATGTATGTCCCCCTCAGAGTACTGTACAATGTATGTCCCCCTCAGAGAGTACTGTACAATGTATGTCCCCCTCAGAGAGTACTGTACCAATGTATGTCCCCCTCAGAGAGTACTGTTACAATGTATGTCCCCCTCAGAGACTATGTTTCTGTACACTGTATGTCCCCCTCAGAGAGTACTGTTACAATGTATGTCCCACTCAGAGGAGTACTGTACAATGTATGTCCCCCCAGAGAGTACTGTACAATGTATGTCCACCCTAGAGAGTACTGGACAATGTATGTCCCCCCCAGAGAGTAATGTCAATGTATGTACACCCCAGAGAGTACTGTGTACAATGTATGTCCCCCCCAGAGAGTACTGTACAATGTATGTCCCCCCCAAGAGAGTATCTGTTACAATGTATGTCCCCCCCAGAGAGTACTGTACAATGTATGTCCCCCCCAAGAGTAGAGTAACTGTGTACAATGTATGTCCCCCCCAGAGAGTACTGTACAATGTATGTCCCCCCGCCCCGATGTATGAGAGAGTACTGTACAATGTGATGTCCCCACCTATACCCTACCATACCCCACCTATACCTATCCATACATCCACCTACTCATCTCCCCCAAGACTGTCAAGCTCCCTTTCTTGCATATAGAAGGAAGGGGGCTTGGCAATCTTTCCTCCTATACCCCACCTTCGCTTATCCACCATTCCTCCTCTATTCACCCGGTTCTTCTCCCCGGTACTCCACCTTTCGTCGGCTCCTTCACTTAATCCAGTCGGTTTTCCTGTTTTGAAAACTTGGGAAAATCTCGCGCCAAACTAAAATGTGAGGGGGGGGGGGAAAGTGCAAAAATAATAATAAAAGCTGCTCCCTAACTAATGCAGAATACTGGATTAGACATGTGAAACAATTGGAGAGTAGGGGCGCTAATTATTGATAGGTTTAACAGGTATTATACAACATTAGTGAAAATAATATAATATAAATATGTGAATGTCGTGCTAACCATATAACAACAAACCAATAAGTGCAGAAAAAATATATAGTGACAATAGACAATGTGTGTCTATCCAAAAGTCCGTGTTTGTTTAGTGCAATGTTGTGCTGCAAACAATAGTATTCCAATGGGTGCTCCGTGTGGTCTTCTAAACGTATATCACCTTCACCAAATAAACACCGCAAGTGTGAATGGATGGCTCCTTACCCGAAGGTGTTGACCTATTGTTTAAATAGGTCAAATAGGCTCAGAAATAGCAGTCTTGTCCGTGGAAACCACGATTGAAAACCAGGCTGTGGATAGGTCTCATATAAGAGAGAGAAACAGCTCCCATGGTGTAAAACCTTTTTATTAAATAATTGCTAAAAAATATAATGCCAAATGGCCTCTTACTTTCGATGGTGCCCGTGTTCCCGGCACTGAGGCTGTAGGTATATAGGGATTGGAGAGAGAAGTTGTGATGAGCTGGTGAAGCCGGCGTGCGTTCCACCGCCGTCAGGCTTGAAAACCAGGAAAACCGGAAGTATGCTAGTAGTGCGTGCCCAGGTACCGCCTCGACGTACGTTTCGTTAATGTCGTCATCAGGAAGCGTACCTGGTGCACGCTATGGGCTACTTTTAGAGGTCTGTCAATCAGCCAATGGGAGGGGCAAATCAATTGGGCAACAGCCTCTGTCCCGGTCCTATAGCAACCATGTATACAACCGCGGGGTTCAACAGCAATTCTATACATAGACCAATTACAATCTTTTGCCTGTGTGAAATTACAGGTTACTAGATGCAAAAATATATATAATACAATGGATATGTTTGCGATTGTATCTCCTATGTTCCCAATCTATTTAAAGATTTAATGGCATTATAAAATTAAAATATTATAACATA
The DNA here is from genome assembly GCA_029574335.1 of Rana kukunoris. NCBI lineage: Eukaryota > Metazoa > Chordata > Amphibia > Anura > Ranidae > Rana > Rana kukunoris. The sequence goes on from JAJQKJ010002670.1 coordinate 9,998, forward strand.
TAAAATATATTTTATATTACATATTGGAACCATATATATGTATATATAAATACAGTAAGTATATATATGGGCAAATTTAATAGTTGCATACCAAAAATGGAATTACAAAATAAAAAATAAATAAAAATAGATAAAATATCAGTAGTGGACCTAAAATTTGTTCAAAAGATATTTTACATTGTGCAGCTTCTACATACCCCTTAGATGTCCGTTAAAAAGCAGTTGAGGTCCCAATTCTATATTGAGGCCCTGGGCCTCATAGTTCTGAGGCGATGAATCCACTGGGTTTCGTTTTGTGATACTGCCTTTGTTAGGTCTGTTCCACGCCAGTGATTCGTAATTCTGTCTATTCCAAAAAATGTTAATAGACTGGGGTCTCTGTTATGACAAAGGTCAAAGTGTTTTGACACACTATGGTCAGGGAACCCACTTAATGATGTTGGCCACATGTTCATTGATTCGATTTTTTATTTCTATAGTAGTGCGGCCTACATATTGAAATTTGCAAGGACATGACAATACATATGTGACGTATCTAGAATGGCATGTAATCAATGGTTTGATGGTAAATTCTTGTTGGGTTACACTTGATTTAAATTTAGTAACCTTTTTTCCTTGCCTATTTGTTTTGTTGCATGACCTGCATCGGGTGCAATAGTGGAAACTGGACCATCAAGGAAGGTGAGAGGTTTTGCGGGGGGTCTGGACATTTACTGCCACCATATTTCTTACACCCGGAGCTCTTCTATATATGAGGGAGGGTGTGGGGATAGGATTTTAGCCAGGTCAGTATCTTTTAGTAGGATTGGCCAATATTCTTTAAATATTTTCTCTATGTTTTTGTACTGTCTGTGATACCCAGACAAGAAAGGCACATCTTCTTTTCTTGGTAATTTAATCCTATTTTCCAATAGAGATGGTCTGTCCATACCCAACACCTTCTTTTCGGGCCTTGTCTATTTTATTTGGACTGTAGCCTTTTTCTACAAATTTCTTGGTTAGTACCTCTGATTGTTGTTCATAGTCCACTATGTCATTACAGTTACGGCGTAGTCTCATAAACTGACCTTTTGGTATGGCACCCAACCATTTGGGATGATGGCAAACTTGAAGTGGGTACATACCCATTACGGTCAGTAGGCTTAAAGTAAGTCTTTGTGTGGATTTGATTATGTTTTTTGGTTAATGTGAGGTCCAAGTAATGGATGGAAGTTTTACTAGATTCAGCAGTAAAGCTGAGGCCATATTCATTGGTATTCATTTTGGTTATAAATTGATCCAAGGAGAATTGGGACCCCTCCCACAAAAGTATAATGTCATCTATGTATCTACGGTAGTAGATCAAAGATGAATTATTATCTTTATAGATGGTTTCCTCCTCCCATCTATTAAGTACCAAATTTGCCACACTGGGTGCATACCGAGCCCCCATTGCAACTCCTCGTATTTGTTTATAGAAGTTGCCCTGAGCCCAAAATAATTGTTTCCCATAGCTAGTTGTAGTCCTTTGACCAAGAACATTATTTGGGCTGGGGGTATGGTAGATTTGGATGTTAATGAGTCTTGTACCGCTGAAATTGCATCTGGTTGGCGGTGTTGGTGTAGAGCGACTCCACGTCCACTGTAACCAACCAAATGTTTTCAGACACTGTAAGTGTTGCTAGGGACTTTATAAGATCTCTACTATCTCTCAAGTAGATTTACCTTGGGTAACTAGAGGTTGGAGATAGATGTCTAGATACTCTCCTACCCTTGAGTAGAGTGAGCCTATTCCACTAACAATAGGTCTCCCTGGAGGGTGAGTTTTTTTTTTGTGAATTTTGGGAACTATGTACCAGTACCGGGGTACGAGGTACTTTAGGAACCAATAGTATAATGCTTCCTTCTCAGTGAGGATAGCTTGAGTTAGGCCATCTTTAATCCAAAGGGAGAGTTCCACTTTAAGTTTGCTCAATGGGTCACCCGGAAGGAGGAAATAGGTGTCGGTGGCACTCAGTAGACGTTGAATTTCTCCATAATAATCTACTTTGTTGAGTATAACCACACCTCCCCCTTTATCAGCAGGTCTTACTACTATATTTTTATTTTGTTCCAAGGACTTGATCCCTTCTGTTACCAGGTTTAGATTGGAATTCTTCCAAGAGGGTTAATATCCAAATCTTGGATTTTGCCTTGGACCATGTGTTTGAAGACCTCCACATGGTGGTGGGTCCCCTTTTTCGGGTTAAAGACTGAGCTATTCTTCAGCCCGCTATGTTGAAATATAGTAGTATTAATTGAGGTTCATAATTGGGTTGTTGGGCAAAGTGTTTTTTAATATTCAGTTTCTCACGAATTTTTCCACATCTATGAAAGTTTCGAATTTGTTAAGATTTTTATTTGGGGCAAATTTCAATCCATGTGACAATACTGTTAGTTCTGCTCTATATAGGTCTACGCCTGCCAGATTGAATATTCCTTCACCTAATTGTCCCTTGGTCTTTTTCTTTCTGGTTCCCCCTCTTTTACCTCTGGGCCTGTGTGTTCTTGTTGAGACTGTGGGGCAATATTGGGGATCTTGTAGGGCTCGTTCCAGCCCCTCCATTCCCCCCCTGTTGTTGTCCAGAGTTTTGGGTGTTATGCTTACCTCTATGGTTGCCCCTAGATTTCCCTCTGGGGGTCTGGAGGCAAATGGGGGTGGACCCTGTTGGTAGTAGGTGTAATTGTAATCCATTGGACGATTATCCAATGGGGCATATCTGTTGTATGTAGGTGCTGTGAATAGGGAATGGGGTATTGGTTGTGGGGGGGCCCCATATTGTAGCCGCCATAAGGCGGAGGTGGTGGTGGAGGCCCCCTGCCGCCCTGGTGGGGTCCTTGAGGTATGGTTGGTTTTTTGAATTTTTTTGGGGGTAGAGGATTTTGCTTTGATCTTTTGGGTTGCTAGAGTGACCAGGTTGTGTACTTCTGAGTCTCTCTCATAGTAGATTCTTTAGAACCAGTTGTGTCAGTTTTGATCTGCCACTTGTATACTTTGGATTCTTGGTAATCTTTGGTAATCCCTATGGTATTTTTTAAGTTTTTTATTTTTGATAGTGGTGTCATATTTGGTTAGATGGATTTGTAAGGTTTGGGCTTTTTCCAAATATTCTTTGGTTCCATAAATGGTGCCATAGATGTTTTAAGGTCTACTATATGGGCTTGTGTGATGGCATTTTTTGCCTTGCGTCTTCTAATCATCAATTGCATCAGTTTCTGTTCACATGCATTGAAAAATTGGAACCATTCATCCGCTAGTGTGAGATCTTCTAAACCATCATTGGGTAAACGTCCCATCTGAGTCTCCTTGGTGTTTGATTTTTTAGGATATACATCTCAAATGATGCTATATCCCACCAAGTCCGAATTTGTTTTTTCCATATTGAATTGAAGCTGTTTAAAGCTTTTTTCAATATCTGGATTCTGACTAGGTTGTTGCTGGAATATGTATCTATATTGGTTTGGCGACTATCCATAAAATTAAATATATCCATGGCTGCGTGAAATAAGGACCAGAGTGGTCTGCTGAATGGAAACTTGGGAAAATCTCGCGCCAAACTAAAATGTGAGGGGGGGGGGGGAAAGTGCAAAAAATAATAATACAAGCTGCTCCCTAACTAATGCAGAATACTGGATTAGACATGTGAAACAATTGGAGAGTAGGGGCGCTAATTATTGATAGGTATAACAGGTATTATACAACATTAGTGAAAATAATATAATATAAAATATTATGTGAATGTCGTGCTAACCATATAACAACAAACCAATAAGTGCAGAAAAAAATATATAGTGACAATAGACAATGTGTGTCTATCCAAAAGTCCGTGTTTGTTTAGTGCAATGTTGTGCTGCAAACAATAGTATTCCAATGGGTGCTCCGTGTGGTCTTCTAAACGTATATCACCTTCACCAAATAAACACCGCAAGTGTGAATGGATGGCTCCTTACCCGAAGGTGTTGACCTATTGTTTAAATAAGGTCAAATAGGCTCAGAAATCAGCTCTTGTCCGTGGAAACCACGATTGAAAACCAGCTGTGGATAGGTCTCATATAAAGAGAGAAACAGCTCCCATGGTGTAAAACCTTTTATTAAAATAATTGCTAAAAAATATAATGCCAAATGGCCTCTTACTTTCGATGGTGCCCGTGTTCCCGGCACTGAGGCTGTAGGTATATAGGGATTGAGAGAGAGAAGTTGTGATGAGCTGGTGAAGCCGGCGTGCGTTCCACCGCCGTCAGGCTTGAAAACCAGGAAAAGGAAGTATGCTAGTAGTGCGTGCCCAGGTACCGCCTCGACGTACGTTTCGTTAATGTCGTCATCAGGAAGCGTACCTGGTGCACGCTATGGGCTACTTTTAGAGGTCTGTCAATCAGCCAATGGGAGGGGCAAATCAATTGGGCAACAGCCTCTGTCCCGGTCCTATAGCAAACCATGTATACAACCGCCGGGGTTCAACAGCAATTCTATACATAGACCAATTACAATCTTTTGCCTGTGTGAAATTACAGGTTACTAGATGCAAAAATATATATAATACAATGGATATGTTTGCGATTGTATCTCCTATGTTCCCAATCTATTTAAAGATTTAATGGCATTATAAAATTAAAATATTATAACATATAAATTATATTTTATATTACATATTGGAACCATATATATGTATATATAAATTACAGTAAGTATATATATGGGCAAATTTAATAGTTGCATTACCAAAAATGGAATTACAAAATAAAATATAAATAAAAATAGATAAAATATCAGTAGTGGACCTAAAATTTGTTCAAAGATATTTTACATTGTGCAGCTCTACATACTCCTTAGATGTCCGTTAAAAAGCAGTTGAGGTCCAATTCTATATTGAGGCCCTGGGGCCTCATAGTTCTGAGGCGATGAATCCACTGGGTTTCGTTTTGTGATACTGCCTTTGTTAGGTCTGTTCCACGCCAGTGATTCGTAATTCTGTCTATTCCAAAAAATGTTAATAGACTGGGGTCTCTGTTATGACAAAGGTCAAAGTGTTTTGACACACTATGGTCAGGGAACCCCTTTATGATGTTGGCCACATGTTCATTGATTCGAATTTTTAATTCTCTAGTAGTGCGGCCTACATATTGAAATTTGCAAGGACATGACAATACATATGTGACGTATCTAGAATGGCATGTAATCAATGGTTTGATGGTAAATTCTTGTTGGGTTACACTTGATTTAAATTTAGTAACCTTTTTTCCTTGCCTATTTGTTTTGTTGCATGACCTGCATCGGGTGCAATAGTGGAAACTGGACCCATCAAGGAAGGTGAGAGGTTTTGCCGGGGGGTCTGGGACATTTACTGCCACCATATTTCTTACACCCGGAGCTCTTCTATATATGAGGTAGGTGTGGGGGATAGGATTTTAGCCAGGTCAGTATCTTTTAGTAGGATTGGCCAATATTCTTTAAATATTTTCTCTATGTTTTTGTACTGTCTGTGATACCCAGACAAGAAAGGCACATCTTCTTTTCTTGGTAATTTAATCCTATTTTCCAATAGAGATGGTCTGTCCATACCCAACACTTCTTTTCGGCCTTGTCTATTTTATTTGGACTGTAGCCTTTTTCTACAAATTTCTTGGTTAGTACCTCTGATTGTTGTTCATAGTCCACTATGTCATTACAGTTACGGCGTAGTCTCATAAACTGACCTTTTGGTATGGCAACCAACCATTTGGGATGATGGCAACTTGAAGTGGGTACATACCCATTACGGTCAGTAGGCTTAAAGTAAGTCTTTGTGTGGATTTGATTATGTTTTTTGGTTAATGTGAGGTCCAAGTAATGGATGGGAAGTTTTACTAGATTCAGCAGTAAAGCTGAGGCCATATTCATTGGTATTCATTTTGGTTATAAATTGATCCAAGGAGAATTGGGACCCTCCCACAAAAGTATAATGTCATCTATGTATCTACGGTGTAGATCAAAGATGAATTATTATCTCTTATAGATGGTTTCCTCCTCCCATCTATTAAGTACCAAATTTGCCACACTGGGTGCATACCGAGCCCCCATTGCAACTCCTCGTATTTGTTTATAGAAGTTGCCTGAGCCCAAAAAATAATTGTTTCCCATAGCTAGTTGTAGTCCTTTGACCAAGAACATTATTTGGGCTGGGGGTATGGTAGATTTGGATGTTAATGAGTCTTGTACCGCTGAAATTGCATCTGGTTGGCGGATGTTGGTGTGTAGAGCGACTCCACGTCCACTGTAACCAACCAAATGTTTTCAGACACTGTAAGTGTTGCTAGGGACTTTATAAGATCTCTACTATCTCTCAAGTAAGATTTACCTTGGGTAACTAGAGGTTGGAGATAGATGTCTAGATACTTCTCCTACCCTAGAGTAGAGTGAGCCTATTCCACTAACAATAGGTCTCCCTGGAGGGTGAGTTTTGTTTTTGTGAATTTTTGGGAACTATGTACAGTACCGGGTTACGAGGTACTTTAGGAACCAAGTATAATGCTTCCTTCTCAGTGAGGATAGCTTGAGTTAGGCCATCTTAATCCAAAGGGAGAGTTCCACTTTAAGTTTGCTCAATGGGTCACCCGGAAGGAGGAAATAGGTGTCGGTGGCACTCAGTAGACGTTGAATTTCTCCATAATAATCTACTTTGTTGAGTATAACCACACCTCCCCTTTATCAGCAGGTCTTACTACTATATTTTTATTTTGTTCCAAGGACTTGATCCCTTCTGTTACCAGGTTTAGATTGGAATTCTTCAAGAGGGTTTAATATCCAAATCTTGGATTTTGCCTTGGACCATGTGTTTGAAGACCTCCACATGGTGGTGGGTCCCCTTTTTCGGGTTAAAGACTGAGCTATTCTTCAGCCCGCTATGTTGAAATATAGTAGTATTAATTAGAGGTTCATAATTGGGTTGTTGGGCAAAGTGTTTTTTAATATTCAGTTTCCTCACGAATTTTTCCACATCTATGAAAGTTTCGAATTTGTTAAGATTTTTATTTGGGGCAAATTTCAATCCATGTGACAATACTGTTAGTTCTGCTCTAGATAGGTCTACGCCTGCCAGATTGAATATTCCTTCACCTAATTGTCCCTTGGTCTTTTTCTTTCTGGTTCCCCCTCTTTTACCTCTGGGCCTGTGTGTTCTTGTTGAGACTGTGGGGCAATATTGGGGATCTTGTAGGGCTCGTTCCAGCCCCTCCATTCCCCTCCATTCCCCCCCCTGTTGTTGTCCAGAGTTTTGGGTGTTATGCTTACCTCTATGGTTGCCCCAGGGCAACTTCTATAAACAAATACGAGGAGTTGCAATGGGGGCTCGGTATGCACCCAGTGTGGCAAATTTGGTACTTAATAGATGGGAGGAGGAAACCATCTATAAAGATAATAATTCATCTTTGATCTACTACCGTAGATACATAGATGACATTATACTTTTGTGGGAGGGGTCCCAATTCTCCTTGGATCAATTTATAACCAAAATGAATACCAATGAATATGGCCTCAGCTTTACTGCTGAATCTAGTAAAACTTCCATCCATTACTTGGACCTCACATTAACCAAAAAACATAATCAAATCCACACAAAGACTTACTTTAAGCCTACTGACCGTAATGGGTATGTACCCACTTCAAGTTGCCATCATCCCAAATGGTTGGGTGCCATACCAAAAGGTCAGTTTATGAGACTACGCCGTAACTGTAATGACATAGTGGACTATGAACAACAATCAGAGGTACTAACCAAGAAATTTGTAGAAAAAGGCTACAGTCCAAATAAAATAGACAAGGCCCGAAAAGAAGTGTTGGGTATGGACAGACCATCTCTATTGGAAAATAGGATTAAATTACCAAGAAAAAGAAGATGTGCCTTTCTTGTCTGGGTATCACAGACAGTACAAAAACATAGAGAAAATATTTAAAGAATATTGGCCATCCTACTAAAAGATACTGACCTGGCTAAAATCCTATCCCCACACCCTACCTTCATATATAGAAGAGCTCCGGGTGTAAGAAATATGGTGGCAGTAAATGTCCAGACCCCCCGGCAAAACCTCTCACCTTCCTTGATGGGTCCAGTTTCCACTATTGCACCGATGCAGGTCATGCAACAAAACAAATAGGCAAGGAAAAAAGGTTACTAAATTTAAATCAAGTGTAACCCAACAAGAATTTACCATCAAACCATTGATTACATGCCATTCTAGATACGTCACATATGTATTGTCATGTCCTTCCTTGCAAAATTTCAATATGTAGGCCGCACTACTAGAGAATTAAAAATTCGAATCAATGAACATGTGGCCAACATCATAAAGGGGTTCCCTTGACCAAGTGTGTCAAAACACTTTGACCTTTGTCATAACAGAGACCCCAGTCTATTAACATTTTTTGAATAGACAGAATTACGAATCACTGGCGTGGAACAGACCTAACAAAGGCAGTATCACAAAACGAAACCCAGTGGATTCATCGCCTCAGAACTATGAGGCCCCAGGGCCTCAATATAGAATTGGACCTCAACTGCTTTTTAACGGACATCTAAGGAGTATGTAGAGCTGCACTATGTAAAATATCTTTGAACAAATTTTAGGTCCACTACTGATATTTTATCTATTTTTATTTATTTTTATTTTGTAATTCCATTTTTGGTAAATTTGCCCATATATATACTTACTGTATTTATATATACATATATATGGTTCCAATATGTAATATAAAATATATTTTATATGTTATAATATTTTAATTTTATAATGCCATTAAATCTTTAAATAGATTGGGAACATAGGAGATACAATCGCAAACATATCCATTGTATTATATATATTTTTGCATCTAGTAACCTGTAATTTCACACAGGCAAAAAAGATTGTAATTGGTCTATGTATAGAATTGCTGTTGAACCCCGCGGTTGTATACATGGTTGCTATAGGACCGGGACAGAGGCTGTTGCCCAATTGATTTGCCCTCCCATTGGCTGATTGACAGACCTCTAAAAGTAGCCCATAGCGTGCACCAGGTACGCTTCCTGATGACGACATTAACGAAACGTACGTCGAGGCGGTACCTGGGCACGCACTACTAGCATACTTCCGGTTTCCTGGTTTTCAAGCCTGACGGCGGTGGAACGCACGCCGGCTTCACCAGCTCATCACAACTTCTCTCTCCAATCCCTATATACCTACAGCCTCAGTGCCGGGAACACGGGCACCATCGAAAGTAAAGGCCATTTGGCATTATATATTTTTTAGCAATTATTTTAATAAAAGGTTTTACACCATGGGAGCTGTTTCTCTCTTTATATGAGACCTATCCACAGCCTGGTTTTCAATCGTGGTTTCACGGACAAGAGCTGATTTCTGAGCCTATTTGACCTTATTTAAACAATAGTTCAACACCTTCGGGTAAGGAGCCATCCATTCACACTTGCGGTGTTTATTTGGTGAAGGTGATATAAGTTTAGAAGACCACACGGAGCACCCATTGGAATACTATTGTTTGCAGCACAACATTGCACTAAACAAACACGGACTTTTGGATAGACACACATTGTCTATTGTCACTATATATTTTTTCTGCACTTATTGGTTTGTTGTTATATGGTTAGCACGACATTCACATATTTATATTATATTATTTTCACTAATGTTGTATAATACCTGTTATACCTATCAATAATTAGCGCCCTACTCTCAATTGTTTCACATGTCTAATCCAGTATTCTGCATTAGTTAGGGAGCAGCTTGTATTATTTATTTTTGCACTTTTCCCCCCCCCCCCTCACATTTTAGTTTGGCGCGAGATTTTCCCAAGTTTCCATTCAGCAGACCACTCTGTGGCCTTATTTCACGCAGCCATGGATATATTTAATTTTATGGATAGTCGCCAAACCAATATAGAGCACATATTCCAGCAACAACCTAGTCAGAATCCAGATATTGAAAAAGCTTTAAACAGCTTCAATTCAATATGGAAAAACAAATTCGGACTTGGTGGGATATAGCATCATTTGAGATGTATATCCTAAAAAATCAAACACCAAGGAGACTCAGATGGACGTTTACCCCAATGATGGTTTAGAAGATCTCACACTAGCGGATGAATGGTTCCAATTTTTCAATGCATGTGAACAGAAACTGATGCAATTGATGATTAGAAGACGCAAGGCAAAAAATGCCATCACACAAGCCCATATAGTAGACCTTAAAACATCTATGGCACCATTTATGGAAACCAAAGAATATTTGGAAAAAGCCCAAACCTTACAAATCCATCTAACCAAATATGACACCACTATCAAAAATAAAAACTTAAAAAATACCATAGGGATACAAAGATTACCAAGAATCAAAGTATACAAGTGGCAGATCAAAACTGACACAACTGGTTCTAAAGAATTACTATGGAGAGAGACTCAGAAGTACACAACCTGTCACTCTAGCAACCCAAAAGATCAAAGCAAAATCCTCTCTCCCCCAAAAAATTCAAAAAACCAACCATACCTCAAGGACCCCACCAGGGCGGCAGGGGGCCTCCACCACCACCTCCGCCTTTATGGCGGCTACAATATGGGGCCCCCCCACAACCAATACCCATTTCCCTATTCAGCACCTACATACAACAGATATGCCCCATTGGATAATCGTCCAATGGATTACAATTACACCTACTACCCAACAGGGTCCACCCCCATTTGCCTCCAGACCCCCTAGAGGGAATCTAGGGGCAACCATAGAGGTAAGCATAACACCCAAAACTCTGGACAACAACAGGGGGGGGAATGGAGGGCTGGAACGAGCCCTACAAGATCCCCAATATTGCCCCACAGTCTCAACAAGAAACACACAGGCCCAGAGGTAAAAGAGGGGGAACCAGAAAGAAAAAGACCAAGGACAATTAGGTGAAGGAATATTCAATCTGGCAGGCGTAGACCTATCTAGAGCAGAACTAACAGTATTGTCACATGGATTGAAATTTGCCCCAAATAAAAATCTTAACAAATTCGAAACTTTCATAGATGTGGGAAAAATTCGTGAGGAAACTGAATATTAAAAAACACTTTGCCCAACAACCCAATTATGAACCTCTAATTAATACTACTATATTTCAACATAGCGGGCTGAAGAATAGCTCAGTCTTTAACCCGAAAAAGGGGACCCACCACCATGTGGAGGTCTTCAAACACATGGTCCAAGGCAAAATCCAAGATTTGGATATTAAAACCCTCTTGGAAGAATTCCAATCTAAACCTGTAACAGAAGGGATCAAGTCCTTGGAACAAAATAAAAATATAGTAGTAAGACCTGCTGATAAAGGGGGAGGTGTGGTTATACTCAACAAAGTAGATTATTATGGAGAAATTCAACGTCTACTGAGTGCCACCGACACCTATTTCCTCCTTCCGGGTGACCCATTGAGCAAACTTAAAGTGGGAACTCTCCCTTTGGATTAAAGATGGCCTAACTCAAGCTATCCTCACTGAGAAGGAAGCATTATACTTGGTTCCTAAAGTACCTCGTACCCGGGTACTGTACATAGTTCCCAAAATTCACAAAAACAAAACTCACCCTCCAGGGAGACCTATTGTTAGTGGAATAGGCTCACTCTACTCTAGGGTAGGAGAGTATCTAGACATCTATCTCCAACCTCTAGTTACCCAAGGTAAATCTTACTTGAGAGATAGTAGAGATCTTATAAAGTCCCTAGCAACACTTACAGTGTCTGAAAACATTTGGTTGGTTACAGTGGACGTGGAGTCGCTCTACACCAACATCCGCCAACCAGATGCAATTTCAGCGGTACAAGACTCATTAACATCCAAATCTACCATACCCCCAGCCCAAATAATGTTCTTGGTCAAAGGACTACAACTAGCTATGGGGAACAATTATTTTGGGCTCAGGGCAACTTCTCTATAAACAAATACGAGGAGTTGCAATGGGGGCTCGGTATGCACCCAGTGTGGCAAATTTGGTACTTAATAGATGGGAGGAGGAAACCATCTATAAAGATAATAATTCATCTTTGATCTACTACCGTAGATACATAGATGACATTATACTTTTGTGGGAGGGGTCCCAATTCTCCTTGGATCAATTTATAACCAAAATGAATACCAATGAATATGGCCTCAGCTTTACTGCTGAATCTAGTAAAACTTCCATCCATTACTTGGACCTCACATTAACCAAAAAACATAATCAAATCCACACAAAGACTTACTTTAAGCCTACTGACCGTAATGGGTATGTACCCACTTCAAGTTGCCATCATCCCAAATGGTTGGGTGCCATACCAAAAGGTCAGTTTATGAGACTACGCCGTAACTGTAATGACATAGTGGACTATGAACAACAATCAGAGGTACTAACCAAGAAATTTGTAGAAAAAGGCTACAGTCCAAATAAAATAGACAAGGCCCGAAAAGAAGTGTTGGGTATGGACAGACCATCTCTATTGGAAAATAGGATTAAATTACCAAGAAAAGAAGATGTGCCTTTCTTGTCTGGGTATCACAGACAGTACAAAAAACATAGAGAAAATATTTAAAGAATATTGGCCAATCCTACTAAAAGATACTGACCTGGCTAAAATCCTATCCCCACACCCTACTTCATATATAGAAGAGCTCCGGTGTAAGAAGAAATATGGTGGCAGTAAATGTCCCAGACCCCCGGCAAAACCTCTCACCTTCCTTGATGGGTCCAGTTTCCACTATTGCACCCGATGCAGGTCATGCAACAAAACAAATAGGCAAGGAAAAAAGGTTACTAAATTTAAATCAAGTGTAACCCAACAAGAATTTACCATCAAACCATTGATTACATGCCATTCTAGATACGTCACATATGTATTGTCATGTCCTTGCAAATTTCAATATGTAGGCCGCACTACTAGAGAATTAAAAATTCGAATCAATGAACATGTGGCCAACATCATAAAGGGGTTCCCTGACCATAGTGTGTCAAAACACTTTGACCTTTGTCATAACAGAGACCCCAGTCTATTAACATTTTTTGGAATAGACAGAATTACGAATCACTGGCGTGGAACAGACCTAACAAAGGCAGTATCACAAAACGAAACCCAGTGGATTCATCGCCTCAGAACTATGAGGCCCCAGGGCCTCAATATAGAATTGGACCTCAACTGCTTTTTAACGGACATCTAAGGAGTATGTAGAGCTGCAATGTAAAATATCTTTGAACAAATTTTAGGTCCACTACTGATATTTTATCTATTTTTATTTATTTTTATTTTGTAATTCCATTTTTGGTAATGCAACTATTAAATTTGCCCATATATATACTTACTGTATTTATATATACATATATATGGTTCCAATATGTAATATAAAATATATTTTATATGTTATAATATTTTAATTTTATAATGCCATTAAATCTTTAAATAGATTGGGAACATAGGAGATACAATCGCAAACATATCCATTGTATTATATATATTTTTGCATCTAGTAACCTGTAATTTCACACAGGCAAAAAGATTGTAATTGGTCTATGTATAGAATTGCTGTTGAACCCCGCGGTTGTATACATGGTTGCTATAGGACCGGGACAGAGGCTGTTGCCCAATTGATTTGCCCCTCCCATTGGCTGATTGACAGACCTCTAAAAGTAGCCCATAGCGTGCACAGGTACGCTTCCTGATGACGACATTAACGAAACGTACGTCGAGGCGGTACCTGGGCACGCACTACTAGCATACTTCCGGTTTCCTGGTTTTCAAGCCTGACGGCGGTGGAACGCACGCCGGCTTCACCAGCTCATACACACTTCTCTCTCCAATCCCTATATACCTACAGCCTCAGTGCCGGGAACACGGGCACCATCGAAAGTAAGAGGCCATTTGGCATTATATTTTTTAGCAATTATTTTAATAAAAGGTTTTACACCATGGGAGCTGTTTCTCTCTTTATATGAGACCTATCCACAGCCTGGTTTTCAATCGTGGTTTCCACGGACAAGAGCTGATTTCTGAGCCTATTTGACCTTATTTAAACAATAGGTCAACACCTTCGGGTAAGGAGCCATCCATTCACACTTGCGGTGTTTATTTGGTGAAGGTGATATAGGTTTCCTGTTTTGGACTGGAAGGTCACGTGACAGGTCAGCCGGTTACGGAGGTGGACGGGGCATCTCCGGCTGGGAATTTTTCTTTGTAATAACGAGCAGGGAGGCGGGGCTGAACACGTCATCGGGGTACTGTACAATGTATGTCCTCCCCCCGAGAGAGTACTGTACAATGTATGTCGTTGTCCCCCCCCCCCCCCCGAGAGTACTGTACAATGTATGTTGTCGTCGTCCCCCCGAGAGTACTGTACAATGTATGTCGTCCCCCCCGAGAGAGTACTGTACAATGTATGTGTCTCCCCCCCCCCCAGAGAGTACTTTACAATGTATGTGTGTCCCCCCCCCTCCCCAGAGAGTACTGTACAATGTATGTCTCCCCTCCCCAGAGAGTACTGTACAATGTATGTCGTCGTCCCCTGGTGAGGTTTGGATATTTTATGCCCCCCACCAGTAAAGACTGGACATGTATGCTCCCCCCCCCCCCCCCCAGTGTGGTCAGGACGTTGAATGCCTCTCTCCCCCGGAGAGGCCTCTACACTGTATGCTATACCATCATTATTGTTCTTTATTTATTCAGCCAGCAGAAAGATCGGGCAAAGCCGCAGCGAAAGAAGGAAGAGGATCCGAGTGCAATTAAAGAGCGAGAAGTGTGAGTAACAGTGACAGCGCTCCACCCCGAATAATGTGGGGTGGCTTCTGCTGGAGTCCCTTCACAGAGATTGTGTCTGATTGGGGGGTCTGAACCCGCAAGCTCATACATTTCTTCTCTTAGTCCTCAGGTGCCATCCTGTCTCTTTTTCCAGTATAATACAAACCTGGGACCTCCGTACCACGTCCTGGTCGATACCAACTTTATCAATTTCTCTATTAAAGCCAAGCTGGACATTGTGCAGTCCATGATGGACTGTCTGTATGCCAAATGTGAGTACCTAATCCGTCCCCAATATTTCTTGCCCCCTGTCATCTATACCATTTATGTGAGTTCCCTGGGGCTGCCCACTAGTACTTATACCATTTTATTTATCCCCAATATGACTTGTACCCCCATCCATGCCCAATATGACCTGTACCCAGTGCCGATCCTGACCTCCCTGGGGCCCTAAGCAAAATGACATGTCACATTAAAGTTGAGAAGCGGGGGGGGGGGGGGGTGTAGGGTGCCCACATGTCCTGGATTGTATTGTCCCGAGCACCTTCATTCCGGGACAATACAATGTCCCAGAATGAAATGGAGGACACAGCCTTCCCCTACTAATACATTTCCGGAACTGGTTGCTAGGGCCAGCGCTGCCTGGCATCTTGCAACCAGTGACAATTTACTCTGACAGTAAGGCCAGGAGCGAGGCCTGCGCCTAGTGCAGCACTGCTGTCCCCACCCACCTCGGCACCTCCTCCTTCTCTGGCATCCAGCGGCAAGCAGCAGGGACTGGTGTGATCTTCACCCTCCAGATAGTGACTCCACTTCTTTCCTTCTACGCACGCGGCTCATGCAGAGGGAGTGACAGCAGCACTGCATCTGGTGGCAGGCTATGGGTGGCAAGCGGCGCTGCATCTGGTGGCAAGCGGCGCTGCATCTGGTGGCACTGCATCTGGTGGCAAGCGGCACTGCATCTGGTGGCAGGCTATGGGTGGCAAGCGGCACTTCATCTGGTGGCAAGTGGCACATTCACCTGACAAATAACCCGCCACCAAATTCCCCATCAACCCCAAGGCTACATTTCCCTCGGCCAGCCCCCTCATCTTTTCATCTTTTTTGGGGGGGACAGTGAGAGAGGGGGTGTGTCCCTGAATGGCACTTTAAAAATGTGGGGGGGGGGGGCGCTGCCGACAGTGACATGTCAGATTAAAGTTGAGAAGCGGGGGGG
Organism: Rana kukunoris; assembly: GCA_029574335.1. Taxonomy (NCBI): domain Eukaryota; kingdom Metazoa; phylum Chordata; class Amphibia; order Anura; family Ranidae; genus Rana; species Rana kukunoris. The sequence goes on from JAJQKJ010002670.1 coordinate 25,984, forward strand.
AGGGGGTGTTCTGCTGTCGGAAATGTGCTGACCTCTTACTTCTTTTCTCATGCAGCCAGTGAGTTGAGAAGCAGCGTGAGGGGTCAAAAATTACTTCTTACCAGACGGGGCCTCTAGTAATTTGGGGGGCCCTAAGCAGCTTGCATAGTGAGCCTATAGGGCGGATTGGCCCTGCCTGTACCCCCAGCCGTCTCAGATTGCCAGCCCCTGCCCTCTATTGCCTGTACCCAGTGTGTTCCTATAATAACTTGCATCCCAAATGTAGCTGCCCTTCTCCTTCTATGCTAAATCCAAACACCAGTCTCCACTTTTCGGCCATCTCTCTACCCGGGAACAGTTCTTTCACCCATCACTGTAGTGTCTCTGTGCCATCACCATTGTTTGTTTCCCACCAGGTGTGCCATGTATCACAGACTGTGTCATGGCTGAGCTGGAAAAACTTGGACAGAAGTACAGAGTTGCTCTCAGGTCAGTGATTGGTCGGTATTTCTAGTCAGAGGGGCTAAGGTTGATGCGCCTTTTTTTATTTTGTGATTTGTTTATTTAAACCCCATAATTGTGGTGTGTGCCCTGTACTGTAGACTGTCTTGTCTCGTGTTTGTTGAGTGATGTCGGAATGTTGTGCTTCCTGTGTGTTCCGTGGTGTCACTACATTTTCTGGTTGGTGTCCTGCAGGATTGCCAAGGATACAACATTTGAGCGGTTGCCGTGCACACATGCAGGAACATATGCTGACGACTGCTTGGTACAGAGAGTCACCCAGGTACGTGCCCTAGTGTGTGGGAGGGGTGTACCAGTTTTTGTGGTGGACATGGCAGTGTATGGGTTAGCGGTGGTGATAGCTGGCAATGAACAGTCATTGCTTGGTTGAAGTGTAAGAGGGTATACGTCTATAGGAGGCTAAACAGTACATCTATAAGAGGTTAGAGAGTATACAGTGCATCTATAGGAAGGTTTATATCTACTAGAGGGAATACACTATATCTATAATAGGTTATTCATCTACAGCAGTGGTCTCCAAACTTTCTAAACAAAGGGCCGGATTACTGTCCTCCAGACTTTAAGGGGGCCGAACTGTGGCCATCAGGAGTACGAAATCCCTCATCATTGGGAGGAATTCTGCCCCATCATTGGGAGGAATTCTGCCCCATCATTGGGAGGAATTCTGCCCCATCATTGGGAGGAATTCTGCCCCATCATTGGGAGGAATTCTGCCCCATCATTGGGAGGAATTCTGCCCCGTCATTGGTGCCAATGGGAGGAATTCTGCCCCGTCATTGGTGCCAATGGGAGGAATTCTGCCCCGTCATTGGTGCCAATGGGAGGAATTCTGCCCCGTCATTGGTGCCAATGAATAAAAAAAGCACCCGAAGGGCCGGATAACATCAAGCAAAGGGCCGCAGTTTGGAGACCACTGATCTACAGGAATGTATACTGTCTATTAGAGGGCTTCCCTCTGTCACAGTAGGTATACATGTTAATAAAGGTATATATTAAAGGGTATACAGTAGATCTATGGGCAGGTATACAATGGGGTGTCGGCAACCCCATCAATCGCGGACTACCTGTCGACTGTGAGTAGTACCGCTAGCTGCTGGTCTTTGCGATCAGCATCCTCTGCTGAACCTTTGGTCCTCCCCTCTCCCTCCCCTCCTGCCTCCTCCACCGCTGTCGGTAGCAGCTGAAAGCGTGAGGCAGCACAGGATGGGGGGGGGGGGGGGGGGTGCGGTCTTGCCAAGTTAACATTTCTAGTTAACCCGCAGGTGATTGGTTGCTTAGGACCTAGCAACCAATCGCCTGCTTGTTAATATGAAAAGTCACTTGGCCAGCTCCTGCTATTGCCCCCTGTCCAGAAGTGTGATGCTTCACTGTCTCCTGTGCACAGGTAAGATGCAATGTAATGCTGCACGCTGCTATGTGTGTGTGCGCGTGAGAGAAGGGGTGGCAGTGGACACTGCTATTGGCAGTGCCACCCCCATAACAGTGTCCTCTACCACCCTTCATATTACACCCCCCCCTCCCTGGTCCCTGCTTTGGGAGCGCACTCCCGAGCCCCGCACTCTTTTGTAATACTTTGCAAAGTGGACAATCTACATTTGGGGTTAACAATGTATCATCACCTGCAGTAGATTACAAAAGCAGTGCGTTTTGAACATGGTGCAGAAAACCACACATGGAATATGCCTTTCTGGCGTGAATCGGCCCTAACAGGACACTCTAAGATTGCCTACTCATGGTATACAATACATCTATAGGATGGTATACATCTATAGGAAGGTATACATCTATTACAGGGTATACAGTACATCTATAGGAAGGTATACATCTATTGCATCTATTACACTTTATACAGTACATCTATAGGAAGGTACAGTGGGGATCGAAAGTTTGGGCACCCCAGGTGAAAATTTGTATTACTGTGCATACCGAAGCCAAGGAATGATGGAAAAATCTCCAAAAGGCATCAAATTACAGATTAGACATTCTTATATTATGTCAAAAAAAGTTAATTTTATTTCCATCATTTACACTTTCAAAATTACAGAAAACAAAAAAATGGCGTCTGCAAAAGTTTGGGCACCCTGCAGAATTTATAGCATGCACTGCGAATTGCAAAGCTGAGACCTGCCAATGTCATGGATTGTTCTCAATCATTGTCTGGGAAGACCAGGTGATGTCAATCTCGAAGGTTTTAAATGCCCAGACTCATCTGACCTTGCCCCAACAATCAGCATCATGGGTTTTTCTAAGCAGTTGTCTAGAAGACTGAAACTGAAAATAGTTGACGCTCACAAAGCTGGAGACGTGTTTTCAGATGTCAATATCCTCTGTTCGGAATGTAATTAAGAAATGGCAGTCATCAGGAATAGTGGAAGTTAAAGCAAGATCTGGAAGACCAAGAAAAATATCAGACATAACGGCTCGCAGGATTGTGAGAAAAACAATTCAAAACCCACGTTTGACTGCACGATCCCTCCAGAAAGATCTGGCAGACACTGGAGTTGTGGTACACTATTCCACTATAAAGAGATACTTGTACAAATATGGTCTTCATGGAAGAGTCATCAGAAGAAACCCTCTTCTACATCCTCACCCAAAAAATCAGCGTTTGGACTTTGCAAATGAATATATAGACAAGCCTGATTCATTTTGGAAACAAGTTCTGTGGACCGATGAGGTTAAAATAGAACTTTTTGGCCGGAACGTTTGGAGAAGAAAGGGCACAGAATTTAATGAAAAGAATCTCTGTCCAACTGTTAAGCATGGGGGTGGATCAATCATGCTTTGGGGTTGTATTGCAGCCAGTGTCACAGGGAACATTTCACGAGTAGAAGGAAAAATGGATTCAATAAAATTTCAGCAAATTTTGCATAGTAACTTGATGCCATCTGTGAAAAAGAGAGGATGATTTCTACAAATGGATAATGATCTTAAATCCTCAAAATCCATGGGGGATTACATCAAGAGGCCTAAAATGATGGTTTTGTCATGGCCTTTACAATCTCCTGACCTCAACGTAATTGAAAATCTATGGATAGACCTTTAAAAGAGACAGACAGCCCAGAAATCTCAAAGAACTGGAAGACTTTTGTAAGAAAGAATGGGCAAAGATACCTCAAACAAGAATTGAAAGACTCTTTGGCTGGCTACAAAAAGCGTTTACAAGCTGTGATACTTGCCAAAGGGGGCAGTACAAGATATTAGCTCTGCAGGGTGCCCAAATTTTTCCAGACGCCATTTTTTTGTTTTCTGTAATCTTGAAAGTGTAAATGATGGAAATCTAACTTTCTCAACTCGCCTTTCAGGACAACCTTGGAGAGAGCGCAGCTCCGCTTCTTAATTAGGAAAAACATGCTGATCCTTTAAAACCCTCCTCTTCCACCATGGCCTCAGTTATTGTGTTTCCTCCACCATGGTGAAAACACATGTTGTTGGGACCAGAGGAGGTGCGCTCTTTTCAAGGGGAAAGGAGTTGGCTTACCTTCTATATGCTGTTCTCTGCCTGGTGTGCAGCGGCCATCCCAACTTCCCCCTTGACGAATGGGGGGTGTTCCGGAGTCCTCAGCCTTTCCATGCTCAGTGGCAGCCAAGGCTCTGCAGGAGGTCAGCACTGAAGTGCCCGGGGACCACAAGGTTTGGCTCAGGTGGCCGGGTGGTATGGCGCTGCGGCTGCAGTTGTCTCCGCGTGGCGGTTACGGGTCCTGGCAGGCAGGTGACGTCACGCACAGTAGTGCGGTTTCCTGAAGGGGCGTGGCGGCGCTTGGTCCACGCTGTCTGGAACGCAGAGGCCAGGGGACAGGCCTAGTGAGCGGCATCTTCCGGTTCCGGCCATCGCTGATGACGTCGGACCCGGGAAATTTAAAAATCAGATGGTCCCAGCTGCGTTTTTTTGTTCAGGATGGAAGAGGGATCTGCAGCAATGGCGGATACAGGCGCCCAGATACCGCTGAAGTCCAGGTAAGAGGGGTACAGTTACCTCATGGACTTGTGTTTTGGTTTGTCCTCCTTAAGGGAGCCTGTGCCGCAGGGTCAGAGCTAATTTTTCTCGGTCCCTGACAGTTTTCACATTTGGTGGTGATGTGTTTGTCTATGCTAGGGAGCTTTTCCTTGTTTTTTCTTTCCTTAGCGGTGGCGGTTTTTCCTCTTTAAAAAATAAAAAAATAAAAATAAAAAGGTAAACCATTAAGTGAGATATCTCTCCTTTCTGTGTATTTCTTTTTCGGGAAAATCAAAAGCTAAAAAAAACACCACCTCAAAGGAAGTGTCCTTTTGCAAGAACTCTCTTAGAGATACTTGGCAGAAGGCAATGTGCAGAACCTGTATCAGGGATCTGGTAGAAGAAGAGACATCCCAGCAATATAAGGATTTATTTTCCTATGTGCAAGAACTCAAAAGTTCTCTGAGTTCAGTTAAATCTATGTTGATTCAGAATCCAGTAGTACAAACTGAATCTCAGCAATCACCACCTAGCCCAAAAGCTTCCACCTCTAAATCAGAGACTGTGGATTCAGGGGACGAAGGGACAAGTACTCTTCACTCGGTCAAGGATTCAGAGGAAGAAGATAGCAGAAGTTCTAGATACAAGGTCTCTTTAGACGAAGTGGACGATCTGCTTAGTGCAATTTATACTACACTTGAAATCTAGGAAGAAAAGGTTCAGTTGTCTCTTCATGACAAAATGTACCAGGGGTTGGATGACTCCAAATATAAAGTGTTCCCAGTCCACAAGGTAGTATCGGATACTAATAAAAAAGAGTGGAAACATCCAGAAAAGGGTCCTTCTAAGAGCCTAGGGAAGAGATTCCCCTTTGAAGATAAGGACTCTGAGGTCTGGAATAAAAAACCTTGAGTAGATGCAGCTTTTTCTCGACACACGGATCTTGCGTTTGAGGACATGGGGGTACTGAAGGACGCCATGGATAAAAGGGCGGACTCCCTGCTGAAAAAGGCTTGGGACTCTACATCACTCAGTCCTAAACACGCTATGGCTTCCACAGTGGTGGCAAGAAACTTAGAGTGCTGGGTAGAAAAACGAATGGGCCATGTACGCCAAGGAAAGATTTATTGGAATCTTTTCCCCTGATTTTAAAATCAATCAGGTACATGGCTGATGCATTAGCTCAATCGATCAAGATGGCAGCTAGGTCTTCTGCTTTGGTAAATTCAGCCAGGCGTGTAGTCTGGCTTTAAAACCTGGACAGGGGACACGGCCTCTAAAATTAAGCTCTGCGGTTTAGCCTTTGCAGGCAATTTATTGTTTGGGCCAGATCTAGAAAAAGTTTTGGACCGAACAGCCTACAAAAAGAAGGTCTTCCCGGCCAAAAAGAAACCACCTGTTAAGAATTTTCATTCTTTTCAACAAACCTACAAAAACAGGGGAAAACAAAAAACGCTGGGTTCCTCAAAGAGGTAGGGGGGAAGAGGAGGAATTATTTTCAAATCTCCCCCCCCCCCCCCAAGATCAGGCCTCAAAGGACAAGTGACAATCTGACTCCTGTGGGGGGAAGATTTTCCGCTTTCTTTCCTCAGTGGAATCTATTGGCCAAAAGTCCCCTTTGTAAAAAACATTATTGCACAAGGGTACAACCTGGAGTTCTCAGAATGTCCTCCATGCAGGTTTTATGTCACAGCCCTACCAAGGGATCAGGAAAAATCTTCCGCCATGATGAACCTATTAAAGGGTCTGATACAACAGGAAGTTATTGTCCGGGTCCCAAAACAGGAGGGAAGGGCGTTTTGCTCCCACATATTTTTTAGTAAAAAAGCCCTCAGGCAAATTTCGCTTGATTCTGAATCTGAAGATCCTGAACAAGGCAATAAGGTACAAGCACTTTCGTATGGACACTATTCATACCATAACAAAGTTATTAACACCAGAGTGCTTCATGGCTTCCCTAGACCTAAGGGATGCGTACCTACATATACCAATAGCTCAGGCCTCCCAAAGGTTTCTTCGCCTAGCAATCAACCTAGGGACTTCAATTTGGCATCTACAATTCAGGGCTTTGCCGTTCGGCCTTTCGTCCTCCCCCAGGATTTTCACAAAGGTGATGGCAGAAGCCTTTGGAGCCTCTGAAACTGAGGGGGCTTTCGGTTGTTCCATATTTGGATGACCTTCTTCTGTTTTTTGCAGATTCAAAAGATCAGCTGGTGACAAATCTCCAAGTGTCACAATCTCATCTCGAGAGCCTAGGGTGGCTATTGAATCTGGAGAAGTCAAACCTAGACCCTTCGCAGGAGATGGGGTTCCTCGGTTACACCATCAACTCAGTCCTCCAGCAGGTGTTTCTTCCCCAGAAAAAGATAGAGAAAATCCATTCCGCAGTGAGTCAGATCCAGATGATACTATCCGTGTCAATACGTCAGCTATGGCAGTTCTAGGCCAGTTCACGGCTTAGATTCCTGCCGTCCAATGAGCGAGATTACACTCCAGACCCCTACAGAGGAACATCCTACAAGTGTGGTCTCACCAGGAATCACTGGAAAAACATTTCAAACCAACATCAAGAGTAAAGCGGGCCTTATGGTGGTGGAGAGACCCGTCCAATCTGTCAAAGGGTCTCTCATGGGTTCTCCCTTTGAACAAGCGTCTGACAACAGACACAAGTACTTGGGGATGGGGAGCTTACTTGGAGGGGCAAACCGTACAAGGGTCTTGGTCCAAAGTGGAGGCACGGAGGTCATCAAATTGGCGAGAACTAAGAGCCATTTTTATGGGGCTCCTGGCTTTCCAACAGTTACTGAGGGGTTGTCATGTACAAGTCTTGTCGGACAACAGAACAGCAGTAGCCTATGTGATCAAACAAGGCGGGACTAGGAGCCAAGGTCTAAAGGAGCTAGCCAATCAGTTGTTGTCATGGGCGGAGTTACCTAAAAGAGTCTCAAAACCTACTAGCAGACCTTCTGAGCAGAAGGAAAGTAATGGAAGCAGAGTGGACCTTTTTGCCAGCCAAAAAAATGCAAAGGTCCAGGAATTCTTTTCTCTACACAGGGGAGACCAGGCGATAGGCATAGATGCTCTAGTCCATCCATGGGACTACCGGCTGAAATTCAGGGAAGAAAAAAACAGCCTAATTCTAATTACTCCCTTTTGGCCAAAAAGGCCTTGGTTTGCAACAGTGTTGAATCTGGCAGTAAAACCTCTGTGGAGATTGCCGTCCAGGAAGGACCTTCTGATGCAGGACTCGGTGTGTCATCCAGAAACGGACAGATTACATCTAAGCGTTTGGTTTCTGAAGAAGACATTCTAAAAAACAAGGGGTTGTCCGACAAGGTAGTGAGGACCCTACTGTCTAGTACGAAGGAGGTAACCAGAGCTATTTACCTGAAGGTATGGAAGAAATTTAATTTCTGGTGTTCTTCCAATAATTTTCAAACCAAAAGTGAGGTTTCAGTTCTAGAGTTTCTCCATGAGGGAATGAAAAAAAGGACTTGCAGCCAGCACCTTTTTAAAAAAGCAGGTTGCGGCTCTTTCTGTTTATTTTGAAAAAACTCTGTCTAGAGAACCCTTGATTTCTAGGATTTTTAGGGCACTTACACGAAACAGACCAGTGACCCTCAAAAGTTTTTCTAGTTGGGACTTATCAGTTGTCTTGCAGGGTTTAACGGAGCTCCGTTTGAACCTTTAGAAGATACCTCTTTGAAAAATGTAATTCTCAAAACGTTTTTTTTTGGTGGCCATTACTTCAGCAAGACGAGTTAGTGAGCTCCAAGTTCTGGCAATTACTGAACCTTTTCTAAGAATATTTCCAGATCGAGTGATCCTTCAGACGGATCCTGCCTTTCTTCCAAAAGTGTCATCAAATTTTCATCGGTCACAGGAAACAGTTTTACCCACTTTTTCTTCAAATCCTTCTAACGCTGAGGAAGAAGAGTTTCATACTTTAGAAGTGAAAAGGTGTCTGTTGCAGTTTTGTTTCAGTAACTAGAGAATTCCGAAAATCAAATGCTCTTTTCATAACATTCTCAGGTGCCCGTAAGGGGGGAAATAGCATCCAAAAGTACGCTAGAAAGATGGCTTAAACTCCAAAGGAGTGGTGCCTCCCTCAGGTATTGCTGCACATTCAACAAGATCAACTGCAGTTTCCTGGGACGAAAGGGCCGGTTCGACACCCGAGCAGATTTGCAAGGCCGCCACCTGGTCCAACTACTCAACATTCCTCAAACACTACAGGTTGGACCTATTGTCTGCCGCAGATCAAGCCTCTGGCAGAAAGGTACTGCAGGCAGTAGTCCCACCCTAGGGTAAGTTACTTGTTTATTCTCTCCAAAGTTGTCCTGAAAGGCGAGTTGAGAAAGACTTAGTTAGACTTACCGGTGACGGTTTCTCTAAGAGCCTTTCAGGACAATCGCTTTTCCCTCCCTAAATGTATATTAAAGTAATAGTTATAAATCTATCATGGTGTTGTGGTTTTCTGTGCTTTTATCTTCCAGTGAGTCGGACCACAATAACAGGCCATGGTGAAAGAGGAGGGTTTTAACCCCTTCCATACAGGGCATTTTCACCCCCTTCCTGCCCAGACCAATTTTTAGTTTTCAGCGCTGTTGCACTTTGAATGACAATTGCGCAGTCAGGCAATACTGTACCCAAATTAAATCATTATGTTTTTTTCCCCACACAAATAGAGCTTTCGTTTGGTGGTATTTGATCATCTCTGCGGTTTTTATTTTTTGCGCTATAAACAAAAGAAGAGCGACAATTTAAAAAAAAACACAATATTTTTTCCTTTTTATTTAATACATCTCACAATATTTTTTTTAAAAAAACTTTTTTTCCCCTCAGTTTAGACCGATACGTATTTTACGTATTTTTGGTAAAAAAAAAACGCAATAATCGTATATTGATTGGTTTGCGCAAAAGTTATAGCGTCTACAAAATAGGTGATAGATTTATGGCATTTTTATTTAATTTTTTTTACTAGTAATGGCGGGGATCTGCGTTTTTTTTTTTTTGTGACCGTGACGTTGCGGCGGACATATCGGACACTTTTGACACGTTTTTGGGACCGTTCACATTTACACAGCGATTATTGCTATAAAACTGCACTAATTACTGTGTAAATGTGACTGGCAGGGAAGGGGTTAACACTAGGGGGCGCTGAAGGGGTTAAAATGTGTCCTAAAGCATGTTCTAACTGTAGGGGGAGGGGGACTCACAGGGGGAGGAGATCGATGTGTGTTCCTCTGTACTGGGAACACACATCAGTCTCCTCACCGCTGACAGGAGGTGGATCTGTGTGTTTACACATACAGATCCACACTCCTGCCGTGATTTCTGGAAATCGCGGGTGCCCGGCGGCAATCACGGCCGTCGGGCACGCGCGCGGGATCGCGGGTGGTGCCGCGGGCGCGCGCGCGCGCGCCCTAGAACGCCGTGAAGACAGGACGTTGTGCAACGTCCTGTCTCATCGGCAAGGGGATCACCATGACGTGATTCCCCTATAGGCCGGAATTGAAGTGGTTAAAGGATCAGCATGTGTTTCCTTATTAAGAGGTGGAGCTGCGCTCTCTCCAGGGTTGTCCTGAAAGGCTCTTAGAAATACGGTCACCGGTAAGTCTAAGTCTTTTTTTGACATATTATAAGAGTGTCTAATCTGTAATTTGATGCCTTTTGGAGATTTTTCCATCTTTCCTTGGCTTCGTTATGCACATTAATACAAATTTTTACCTGGGGTGCTCAAACTTTAGATCCCCACTGTATACAGTACATCTATAGGAAGAGGTATACATCTATTACAGGTTATTCAGTACATCTATAGGAAGGTATACATCTATTACAGGTTATTCAGTACTGCTATAGGAAGGTATACATCTATTACAGGTTATACAGTACATGTATAGGAAGGTATACATCCATTACAGGTTATACAGTACATTATGAAGGTATATAATCTAGGCAATCTGGAGGCACTTTTGTAAGATTTCCCTTTTTGTTTGCAGCATAAGTGTTACATTGTGGCCACAGTGGACCGAGACTTGAAAAGGAGGATCAGGAAGATTCCCGGAGTTCCCATAATGTACATTTCCAGTCACAGGTTAGATGAATTGCGGATTCCCCTCCCCTACGTTGCCTCCTCTCCCTGATAAAGATGAATTACTTAATTTTTTTAATTTATTTTTTCAGGTATAATATTGAGAGAATGCCAGATGACTACGGAGCTCCGCGCTTTTAGGGTTGCTGCTTACCTGTTGAAGTGGTTGTGATTGGTCTGTTTAAGATCACTGACTGTGAATGGTCAGTTGTCAGGATCCCATGATGTTCTTCCAAGGGCTTTCAGTAACCTGTGGACAGGTATAATTGGGTCCCGAGAAAACGCAAGGATCGTGGGAGAAGCCTCTATTAATAACTTTAAGGCGACCCTATCCCCCGAAACTGGTGAATATTTCCATACATTGTATGGCAGGGTGTCGCTCTGTTGTCATGTACTGTGTCCCCTCTGATCACCTGTCTGTACAGAGATTATTCTATAAAGACACCTTTTTATAAATGTAAAGTCACAATTAAAACAATTTCCAGCCCATGATTCTTTCCTTCTGTTGTCTCTCTCGCATTAATTCATTTTACCAACCAATCTTCTACCCTCGCAGAGAGCCGTGTCCTCTACGTCAGTGCTGGAATTCCCATTGTGTACCACAGAGAGAACCCTAACCCATGATGGGCGCCTTAAAAAAAAAAACTGTTAGGGGGTAACTGGTGGCTGCCATTGCTTATTTCCTCTTGAAATCGCCTTGATCTTTGATCCATTAGCCTGGGGTATACAGGTTAAGAAAGTTAGAAAGAAGTCGGAACTCCTAGCGTGGTTTTGAATTGGTGACTCTGAAATTACCAAAGCCATTTGATCAGCATGACGGCTAGAGACCTAGTGTAGTCACGAGGAGAGCTTGGCAATTCAAATCCGATCCTCTGACTGCAACTTGCTTTGTTTTTTGCTTTGTCAAAAGGCAATGCGCTCCCCTTCCGCCCCAATACTCCTACCAGTCACTGCATTGTATGTACACAAGAGGAGATGGGCACTTGCTATTGGTTGACACATAGCAGCAGAGGGACTGAGAGACAGATGATGGCACATAGCATGAGGGGGGTGTGCATAAACAAAGGATGGGACACTGGGGATGGGGTTGGCCGGAATAAAGAGACAGAGAATGTCACATGGTGTGGAGGAGGGAATGGAGATGGAGAGATAGAGGGTAGCACATAACAGGGTGGGGGTGGAGCGACAGGGGATGACAAATAGCAGAGAAGGGGAAATTAAGAGATGGAAGGTAGGATGGAAGTGAAGAGACAAAGGAAGACACATGGCAGAAAGAGAGGGGAAAGAATGGAGAAACAGAGAATGGCACATAGTGGGGTGGGGGGGAATGATGAGATGGAGGATGGTGGGTATGGGAGGGGCTAAAACTGGCATAGTTTTTTCTTATCAGCCATAAGTTCTGTTTCAGAGGGTAATTGCTTCTTTTATCTGCCATAAATTTCCTCTGATATAATCAACATGTAGAAATATATAATGGGTCCATATAGTGAACTTGGTGTTGAGTTATTCACTTTACAGTAAACACAAAGGACAAGGGGCACTCTTTACATCTGGAGAAAAAGAGATTTCATCTCCAAATATGGAAAGGTTTCTTCACAGTAAGAGCTGTGAAAATGTGGGATAGACTCCCTCCAGTGGTTGTTCTGGCCAACTCAGTAGATTGCTTTAAGAAAGGCCTGGATACTTTCCTAAATGTACATAATATAACTGGGTGTCATAGATATGCAATAAAGTCTGGCAGCTTACCTGTCTCCATGTGTTCATTTGAGGCCTGACTATCTTTCTGGCTGCCTTTTTCACCTCTCCTCCCTGTATGGCTCCACCCCAGGCAATCCCAGGAAGCCTATATTAACTGTTGCACTGCAGGTCTGCTTTGCTGTTCAACTGTGTTTTGTTAGCTTGAGTTCCTGTCTGCTGTGTGCTACGTTTACCTTTCTGTGTACCGATTTTGGCTCGTCTCTGACTATTCCTGTTTGCCTGTGACCCTGACCTTTTGGCCTGTCCCTTGGTTACCTTCGTCTGCCTGTTGCCCCGACCTTGGCTTAACCATCACTATCCCCTGTGGCCTCAGTGGTTGCTTCCCCTCTCTCCCTACGGTGCGTGACTTGGGGGATCCCAGGGGCCTCTACCTGGGTTCAGTTGCAGCGAAGGCCATCCTCACCACTAGAGGCTCTGGTGAACACCTGCTGGATCTTAGACTCCGCCCCCTGGGGAATCTTGGGATCATCTGCAGCAGTTGGCTATTAGGTTCACTACCTTGCGGTGCACCCCTGTCTCCAACGTGGTGCTTTTGTTACCTGGCCACAGGTGAACTGACACTGGGTACTAACATTTATAGGTAAAGTTGATCCGGGGAAGATCTGATTGCCTCTCTGGGGATCAGGAAGGATTTTTTCCCCCCTGTTGTAGCAAATTGGATTATGCTCCTGCTGGGTTTTTTTTTTTTTTTGCCTTCCTCTGGATTAACTGTGGGCATAGGATTGGGTATATATGATTGTATGATGATATTTATTATTTTTTTTTTTTTTTTTATATATAAATTTCCTTTATTTGATTTTCATTATAACATCATTACAAAAATATTCTATTTCCATATGTATACATAATAATAAACTATAACATATACAGTTCCCCACCCCTTTCTACCCAGTCTCAACCTATTCTACTTGACATTAACATTTTTAACATAGGAGATACCTCCTATCCCGGACTCCTAATCTATTCTATGATACTGTCATCCTATCTAGACTTGAGTTTAACCAGATTTATAACTCTCCTGAGAGGTCTAGGCCTCCATAGCGGCATAGTCTGTGGGAGAGGCTAAAGAGAGGGTCCCAGGGGTGCAATGAGAGAGGAAGAGAAAAAAAAGGGGGGCAAAGAGGTTGCCACCCAAAGAAAGGGAGGTGGGATCTCCGTGTTGAAATCTACACATATATTTCCCTTAGGGGATATCTACTGTGCGAGGTTATACATATGTGGTATGTGCACTCCCCATATTACCGTATTAGTGGACTGACCCAGAGGTCAAGCCTCTTATATTCGTGTTGGATTTTAAAATGCCCACTCTGGAGTGTCAAAGTGCCAGTGCAGCATGTCTATAGAATGTACAGGGGGAAAAAAAATCCTACGGTTCTGATTGAGCCCGTGAATAAAAATATTTAGGTCTAGGGATTTAAACCTCCCTAGGAATGTAGGTGCAGGAGTGTTCAGTGCATAGGATGATTTCCCCTATAGAGAAATCTAATTAGCGGGGCTGAGCATTCCTGCCCAGGCGCTCCCCTGTTTATGTGAACTGACATTAACTGTTAATGTGTCAAGTCTCTAAAGTGCTTGTGCCCAGTGTTCATATATAAAGGAAAGAGCAAGAAGAAGGGAAAAGGGGGGGGGGAGAACATAGTTCTTCCCCCCTCACCCCCCTACTTACCCAGAATGTTGTTACATTCATTTTGAATAGACAATAGTTCCTCCATATCTCCCATCTTGCCCACCTCCCTGATCCATTCTCCCACCAATGGTGCTTTTTTTTTTTTTTCTTCCAGTTCCTAGGTATTACTAGCTTTGCTCCATTCAGGAGGTAAGGGACCAGGGATGATCTATATTTTTTCCTTGGGGTCGTTTTGCAGTGGAACAAACATACCCAGGGATCACATTTCACCTCAATCCCGCTTATCTTTTTTTTTATCAGAACCAGGACCTCTATCCAAAATATCTATATCAGGGGGCACTGCCACCAAATGTGAGCGTGAGTACCCTTGAATCCACATCCTCGCCAACATAAAGGTGACGTCTCTCTATCTATTCTGTGCAATCTCGGTGGGACAAAGTACCATCTGCTCAACAGCTTGTAATTAATTTATTTTATTTTAGTGTCTATATAGAGGAGGAGTGAACATAGTCCAGAACCTGTCTCATCTTATTCTCTGGTAGATTTTGTTTTAATTCTACTTCCCAAGCCCTAAAGCCCCGTACACACGACCGAGGTTCTCGGCAGGAAACCAGCGAGAACCTCGCTGGGAGCCGCATTCTGCCGAGTACCTCGGCCGTGTGTACGCTCTCGGCGAGCCCCGCCCGTCGGGAAACCCGTCGAGCAAATAGAGAACAGGTTCTCAATTTGCTCGACGGCCCGTCGGGATGAATGGCTGGTTGCCTTTCCCGACGGGCGGGTCGCCGATTCTGACGGCTGGCAGAGAACCTCGACGGGTGGAACGATGTGTTCCGCCCGTCGAGGTTCTCTGCCGTGTGTACGGGGCCTTACAGATTTCAACGTCTCTGATCCTCCTGATGAAGACAGTATTCTATATATATTTGTAATCGCCTGTTTACCCAAGTCCCTCCGGTCTATGAGCTTCTCCCATGGGTTCAGCTCGTCCACCGCTCGTAGAGGCTTCGGCAAAGATTGAACAAAGTGCTTGACTTGTCTGTACCTCCAATCGTCACCTTCCAGAACTCCAAACCTTTCTTGTAGATCTATCAGAGGTCTCAGAGTATCTGCTTTGTTTACATCTTTAAAATTTAATAGTATATCCGTCGTTGCCCATCTCAGGAATCGGCCCCTCTCCTTCCCTGGCGGAAAGTAGTCCGTTCCCGTGAGGGGCAATTGAGGACTATTGTAGAGTCAGCTTTTGATTTTACATGTTCTATCCCATATCCTGAAGGCTTCTTTGGTTATTGATAGGGGAATCCCCTGAAAGGTCTCTATACTTTTTTGATATCCATATTCTTGTTCCCAGGTCTTTCCCACTCAAATTCTCCTCCTATACCGACCCATTTGTTTCTTTTTGTCCCTCCTGAAACCAGTCGGTTATCCTTTTCAACACCGTTGCCTCATAGTATCTTTTAAAATCTGGTAATTGTAGTCCTCCCTTGTATCTAGATCTACTCAAGGTCTCCACTGAAATACAGAATTTTTTATTTTTCCATATATATCCTCTTATTTTCCCTAGAGCTTTAAAATAGGCCTCTGGAATTTTTATTGAGAGTACTTGAAATATGTACAGGACTTCAGGCAATATCATCATTTTGATAACGTTTATTCTCCCAAACCAGGATATTGTATCTATTCGATAGCTTTTGAGTTCTCCTTTAATTTTATTTAGTAACGCAATATAGTTGTCAACATATAGATCTCTTTCTAAATTTTGACAGGAGTATCCCTAGATACTTCATAGCCTTACATTTCAATGTAAATGGATAGAGGGCCCCAAGATCTCTACGCTCGGTTTTCTCTCTGTTAATTTTGAAATTTGAGATTTCTCCATACTTTCCATATTCCTCCATAATTTTTGGTAGCGACTGTTTTGGATTGGATACATAGAGCATCATGTCATCCGCGAACGCCGAGATCTTGTGTTCCCTCACCTCCCCCCCTATCTCCCCATTGGATCTAATTGTAGCCAATAAGGGTTCCAATGGGAGGAAGAGCGGGCAGCCCTGGCGGGTCCCGTTGAAGAGCGAGGAACTCTCCGACATGGTACCGTTAACTTGGAGCTTGGCCGAGGGTTTAGAGTAAAGTGCTTCTATTGGCCTAAGAATTCTAGGGCCCAAACCTATATATCTAAGCGTTGCTATCATATATTTTTAATCCAGTCTATCGAAAGCTTTTTCAGCGTCGAGGGACATAAACATTACCTTTTTTTTTTTTTTTTTTTATTCTTCCTGGCTTTCTAAATCAGGAAAAGTCCTCTCGGCATGTTGTCCCGTGTTTACCTCCCAGGAACAAAGCCCGCCTGTTCTTTGTCTATCAGCCCTGCCATAAGTGGTCTTATTCTCTCAGCCAAGATCTTCGCGTATATCTTTGTCAACATGTATCAGGAAGATGGGCCTATAACTTGTACAAATCCTTGGGTCCTTTCCCTCCTTTCCTATAAGGGTTATGTGAGCTCCCAGGGACTCCTCGCGAATTGCCAGGCCTCTCCCAATTGAGTTCACATAATCCATGAAGTAGGGGATAAGAATATTTTCATATCTTTTATAGTAAAGAGAGGTATATCCATCGGGACCCGGACTCTTTCCCATTATATTTTTAATTGTTTTACTTATTTCTTCTCTGGATATATCTTTCTCTAAATTAATAACATCGCAAGGTCTTAGACTCCTCTAGATATTGTCCAATTTTTTTTTCTTTATTCTTCATTTCTGTTATATCTTGGTCTTTATTAACTTTATATAAATTTTGGTTTCTATTATATCTTTTGTTGAATGCTTCATGTCTCCTTTTTTATCCTTAATTTTTAAGATATATTTTTGTGCATTTTTAGGTTTGATTACCCTTGCTAGGAGTTTCCCTGATTTATTTCCCATTGCATAAAATCTCTTACTCGTATTATCAAATACCCACTTAGTTTCCTGATCCAGTAATTCCTGTAGAGATTCTCTCTTCCTGATTAATAGGATCAGGATTTGCTCTTCCTGACTATCTTTATGCTTCTGTTCCAGGGTCTGTATTTCTTCTAACAAGGTTATTTTCTGAGCCTGCCTGATTTTATTTCTCTTAGCTTTTTCTGATATCATCTTCCCTCCCCGTATATACTTTATGGGTTTCCCATAGAACCGATCTATCTATATTATCCTTATCATTTTCTTTAAAGAATAGGCACATCTTCTCCATCTCATCCACTATCCTAGTGTCCAGAGGGTTCCCCCCCCCCCCTATGTCCAAAGATATCTCCACCGTAGCATGGTCCGATTAGTGTTATTGATTTAATATAGATCCTTCTCAAACCCTCCAGCAACTGATGGTCTATTCTAGAATAGAACCCATGTACAGAGGAAAAAAAAGAGAAGTCTTTATCACTAAGATGAATTATTCTCCAGGCCTCCACCAAGTGCATTTGATGTAGTTTGTGTTTAATTGCTCATAAGTGTTTACCCTCTGATCTTAACAATACCGGTAAATGTCTAATACTGGATCGAAGACAAAGTTAAGGTCCCCTGCCAACACCAACCCACCCTCTCTAAACCCCTCTAATCTGTTCAATATCTTCCTCAGGTACCTGACCGGGCGAGAATTGGGACAGTTAACATTAACTAAAGTGAACTTCCTGTTGAAAAGGGTACCCTTAATAAAAATATATCTGATGGGGTCTGTCTCCATAGCATCCAGAACCGTGTGTTTTCATCAAAACCTATTGCGGTTCCCTTTGATCTATTTTTAGAGGAATAGCTATGGAACCACATAGGGAAATCCTTTGGCCCAGATTCACAGAGCGATTACGCCTGTCTAACTGGTGTTAGACAGGAGTAATTTCAAATTTCGCGCACCGTATCACTAGTTTGAATCCTCAAACCATGATACGGCGGCTTCGGGCTTCGATCCGAGAGGCTTACGTCTTCGTACGCCTTCGGATCTACGCTGCAATCTTTTTGCGGCCGCTGGGTGGAGTTCGCGTCGTTTTCAGCGTCGGGGTATGCAAATGAGCTTTTTACGGAGATCCACGAAGTTACGAGCGTCGTTCGCAATCGCGTACGTCATTTTTTCGCCACGTAAAGTTAAACCAGCTTTTAGCTGGTCTAACGTTACGTGGCCCATGTTAAGTATGGCCGTCGTTCCCGCGTCGACTTTCAATTTTTTTTTTTTTTTTTTTTTGCGTAAGTCGTCCGGGAATAGGAATGTCCGTAAACGACGCTACTCAAAAAAAAAATGACGTAACAACGTGATTTCGCGCAATGCACGGCGGGAAATTTCTGAACGGAGCATGCGCAGTTCGATCGCGGCGGGGACGCGCTTAATTTAAATGCCTCACGCCCCCTATTCGCGTATTTTGATTCCGCCGGGAGAAATACACTACGCCACCGTACCTTACGGGCCAAAATCTCTCTGAATTCCTCCTAGAGCCAGGTAAAGTACGGTGGCGTAGAGTATCTCTGATCCTCTGCGGGAATCTAATTCTTGCTGAATCTGGCCCTTTGTTTTTAGTCTTGACCTTGTTGTCTCCTTAAAATAAGTTTCCTGAAGGAATACTATATTGGCTGACATCCTCTTCATCTCCTGCAGTACCTGATATCGCTTATTGAGGCTATTAAATCCCAGTACATTGTATGTTATGATATTTATTCCCTGCATGTTCTTTTGGATTTTTCAAACCCCAGGTTTATACCATACCATATCCTTAGACCACCCAGGGGGGTAGTAGTACCCATACTTCCCCTTCCCCCAAAGGACAGTCCCTTTTTACTAACTTCAGGGCACCCCATAAGACCATTATCAATTGGAGTAGTAGATTCAGATTTTGTCAACGAGTACCTGCAAATCTGTTTTCGAAAACCTTCTGTACAGAACACGTTGAGACCCCACCCCAAACATATTGTACATCAATATTTAAACTCTCTCGGACCGCACTCATCCTGGAGACCTGCAGAGCTGGTCCTCCCATGGAGGGCCCAGCCCGTCCTCCCCAAGACCTGATCCCACTTCTAGGATTGGTCTCGGGAGGATGGCTGGTGCTTGCTACATATGCCCCCCCCCCCCCCAGTAATCAGTTCCTTATTGTTCAAGTCTCTATACAAAAAAAAACGTACAATTGGTCCAAGTTGAAAACTGGGGGAAAAAAAACGCCAGCATGGAAAAGATGGAAAGAACAGGACTGGAAAAGAGCGTAGTTGAGGAGTCTCTAATTAAGAACGTCCATAAGGACGACCTTTGGACTCTTTTTCTTTTCTCCCCTTTAAAGTTCTGAATGCACTGCATTCCGGTACAATTTACATGCGATTCAATGTGGTGCAATTTGAGCCCATTCATTTTTGCACGACCGCGCAATTGTCGGTTAAAGCAACGCAGTGCTGCATCGCAAAAAAGGTCCTGGTCATTGTGCAGCCAATTCTTCCGGGGCTGAAGTGGTGAAAAAATTAATTAAATTGCATTTTTACATTGTATTTCGAAGGTTCTCCTATCCCTCTCCTCCCATTCTCCCTCCTCTCCAGACTTTGACTGAGAGTTGGAAGGCAGAGATAAAGGACCACATCCATGAGCACTGCATGGAAAAAGGGAAGGAGCATAAAAGACAATAAGGAGGGATAGAGTCACATGGATTTTGAAGCACAATCTATATGTACCCCACCATAAAACCATCAATGACTATAATTGCTATATTATATCCTGTGCTCCACGGCAGCATAACTGGGGTTTGGCAATGCTCCCCCAAACCAGTAGACTGGTTAACCTCCCAAAAATTATCATTCTTTTTTTTCTCTCCTCACCTATGGACAATTGCTTTATGTGGCCCCCACCTATCGCTTTATGTGGCCCCCACCTATCGCTTTATGTGGCCCCTGGCTGGGTTCAACCTTTCCTGGACTAACGTCTCTACTGTCCCTGAATGTGCCAATAAGAAGGGAGCCCCAGTCTGGTGGTCTTACACAACAGTTAGTTGTTCAAGGAAACAATATGCTGGCAGCGGTTATTTTAATGGTATCTGATTGTGTTGCACTTTCATTTTCTCATATCTGTGTTTTCTACTGTCAGCTGAGCCCCCCTCCCTATTTCCTGTTCAGATCTGCAGTGTATTATACTGCACACTCTCTTCCTCTTTCACTGACCCTGAGTTGCCTTCCCATGTATGACTGTGCAGAAGGTCAAACCACAATGCAAGACCATCAAAATCGCCAGCGGTGCACGGTGACTGTGCAAGAACAATGCTGAAGCTCATGTTGATGTGTGCAGCAGGGGCTGCTTTACAGCAGTGCAAAGGGCACAAAGAAAGGGGTAGAATCTTCTATTGTTCCTCAGTGCCATGCTGCAGACTGGAAAAGAAGCTGAGGCCACCTAGTGATCTCTTTCTATTACTACAACTAATCACAATGGGATTATGCAACAAAAGAGATGTGTATCGAAGGATCACATTCCTATTATCATTATTTTATCAGCTGCCTGGCTCACCAGTGAGTTTATAAAACAGGAAAATGTGTTTTGTCGATCACATAGTCATCATCTTATAATGTTATCAGCGTAATGGACCAGGCTGCCTCAACAGACTGAAGTCCAACCTGTATAGCTCAGAATAACTGCAGCTGTAGCAGAGCCCACCCCAGAGAAGCCTGATCCCCAATAGATGCAAGGTATGGTAAAACCTATCCTGAGTGCAGCCTGGTCCTTGGGATAGGTTTTACCATAGCTGCATTTATTAAGGACCAGGCTGCACTTAGTAACTGCCGTTATGGTAAAACCTATCCTAAGTGCAGCCTGGTCCTTGATAAATCCAGCTATGGTAGAACCTATCCTGAGTGCAGCCTGGTCCTTAGGATAGCTTTTACCATAAAAGCAGTTACTAAGGACCAGGCTGCACACAGGATAGATTTTTACCATAGCTGCATTTATTAAGGACCAGGCTGCACTTAGGATAGGTTTTACTAGGGTTGTCCAGATACCGATACTAGTATCGGGACCGATACCGAGTATTTGCAGGAGTACTTGTACTCGCGCAAATGCTCCCGATACCTAAATAGAATACTTTTTTTGTATTTATCAACATGTTCTGTGAAAATTCTTTGAGTTTTTTACTACTGCGTGACAAGCAAAAAAAAACATTTTTATTCATTTTTACTAATTTTTATTCTTTTATAATGTCTTGAGTTAGAGTTCTTCATAATTCTAAAGAAAATATCCTTAGTCTGTATTGTGGTTTGAAAACTGTCACATGACATTTAAAAAAAGTATCGGTATTCGGTATCGGCAAGTACATGAAAAAAAGTATCGGTACTTGTACTCGGTCCTAAAAAAGTGGTATCGGGACAACCCTAGGTTTTACCATAGTGGCAGTTACTGAGGACCAGACTGCATTTATGGTAAAACCTATCCTGAGTGCAGCCTGGTCCTCAGTATCTGCTGTTATGGTAAAACCTATCCTAACGGCAGTTACTGAGGACCAGGCTACACGCCGGATAGGTTTTTTACCATAACTGAAGTTACTGAGGACCAGGCTGCACTCAGGTCAGGTTATACATAGCTGCATTTATCAAGAACCAGGCTGTACTCAGGATAGGTTTTACCGTAACTGCAGTTACTGAGTGCAGCCTGGTTCTTGATAAATGCAGAGCCCACCCCAGAGAAGCCTGATCCCCAATAGATGCAAGGTATGGTAAAATCTATCCTGAGTGCAGCCTGGTCCTCAGAATAGATTTTACCATAACTGCAGTTATGCCGCGTACACACGATCGGAGATTCCGACAACAAATGTTCGATGTGAGCATTTCGACGGAAATTCCGACCATGCGTAGGCTGAGAAACAGAGAAGCCTGGTCCTCAATAACTGCAGCTATGGTGGGACCCATCCTGAGAGAAACCTGATCCTCAATAACTGGAGCTACGGTGGAACCCGTCCCAAAAGAAGCCTGGTCCTTAATACCTGCAGCTGTGGTAGAACCTGTCCCAGAGAAGCCTGGTCCTCAATAATGGGCTACGGTGGAACCTGTCCCGAGAGAAGCCTGGTCCTCAATAACTGCAGCTGTGGTAGAACCTGTCCCAGAGAAGCCTGGTCCTCAATAACAGGAGCTACGGTGGAACCTGAACTGAGAGAAGCCTGATCCTCAATAACTGCAGCTGTGGTAGAGCTTGTCCCTGAGAAACGTGGTCCTCAATAACTGTGGCTATGGTAGAACCCGTCCAAATGCAGCAATTTAGAAATTGGATGAAAGATTTAGCACTGGGAAGCTAAATGGTGCATTTTATATACAATCATATATATCAGAGATCCCAAAATGAGGGACCGAGAGACTTTGTTCCAAATCAGGGATAGTCCCTCAAAATCAGGGACAGTTGGGAGCTATGTGTGTGGTAAGTCTAATGCTTCGTATACACGAGCAGTATTCCCGTTGGAAAAAAAAAAACATGGTTTCCCCGACGGAATTCCTTTCAAGCCTGCCTTGCATACACACGGTCACACAAAAGTCTGGTGAACTTTTGACTGTCAAGAACGCGGTGACGTAAAAGACTATGACGAGCCGACAAAATTAAGTTCTATGCTTCCGAGCATGCGTTAAATTGTTCCCCGAGCATGCACCTTTTTTTTTTACCGTCGGAAAAGCATACAGACGAACGGCTATGATTTTTCCTGATGGAGAAAAAATAAATCCTGCTCTCTTTTTTTTTTTTTCGGCAGTTTTTCTGTGGTTCAAAAGTCAGATGAACCATACACACGGTCGGAAATCCCAGCCAAAGGCTCTCATCCTAGTTTTTCCAACGGGAAAACTGGTCATGTGTATAAGGGTCAATTCACAAGGAGCAGAGTCTGCTCTGTTCAGCAGGGGATATGTGACTGTGAGCAGTTCCCTTTCTCAATCGGAGTTGTACGGGACGGATGTCAGGTTATAAAAAAAAATTAAAAGTCAGCAGCTACTAACACTGTAGCTGCTGACTTTTACAGGCATACCCCACTTTTAAGTACACAATGGGACCAGAGCATGTATGTAAAATGAAAATGTAAGTGAAACAATACCTTTTTTCATTTCTAGGGTGTATTGGGGGCTCATGGGCTGTAGTGGGGGTGTCAGGAGCTGTAGTAAAGGTCTCAGGGGCTGTAGTGGGGGTGTCAGGAGCACACTGGAACAGGGCAAACTATGCTCTCGGAGCTTCAGCTCCTTCTACTGCGGCTGCAAAATGTCTGCACAGTAATTGTAAGGCACTTTACATACACTCGCAGGTATGTCCTTACTCGCGAGTGTATGTAAAGTGAGTGTACTTAAAGCGGGGTATACCTGTACAAAGAAGACTTACCTGTCCAGGGTGCCCGCGATGACGGTAGCTGAAGCCGAGCAAATGCTTAGGTCTCGGCTGCCCCGTCGCCATCCTCGGTGAGGGAATTAGGAAGTGAAGCCTTGCGGCTTCACCGCCCGATTCCCTACTGCGCATGCGTGAGCCGCGTGGTGCAACGTGAATGGATGATGTCTCCTGGGACACACACAATGTCCCAGAAGACACCGCTCCACCATTCCACAGGAGGCAGCCTAGGAACAGAAGAATGGAGACACACCGAGGATCAGGAAGTGGCAGATTAGGACGATCTGCCTAGCAACAGGCACTCAGGTATGTATAAAAAATAAAATAAAAATTCCAGCATTTAATAAAAAAAAAAATTCTTGGTGGAGCTCCGCTTTAATTTTGTGTCCGATGGATACGGCGAACCTGTGACAGCTTCATGGGTGGCAAATTCTGCTGTCCGTTTACATCAGGCTACCTCCGATTTTTAGGACCCTTTCAGACGTGCGGACCGTATGTCCGTATTTCATCCATCCGTTTTCCGGATGGAGGAAAACCCTATTTTTCTTCCGTCTGCGGATCGGATGAATACGGACACACGGTCCGTGTTCATCCGATTCCCCATAGGGGAGAACGGAGAAAGAACAGGGCGGTCCCCGCACAGTGTGCGGGGACCGCCCTGTCAGCCGACAGCTCAGCAGGGATTTACGGAGCGATCCCCGCTGAGCAAACGGACACACGGAGGCGGATGAATACTGATCCGCACCGTGTGAAAGGGCCCTTCCTGTTTAGGTCTGCAAAAACAGAAAATAACACAGACCTGGTGAGACTCTGAGGTAGGTGGGTGTAGGTGGACACAAGTCTGTTTAAATCCGCCTGTCTATAGGGTTACATGGAGCTTCCGAACAAGTCGGCCTGAAAAACTGACAGTGGAGATGATTGGAATGCCCGTGTAAAAAGTTAATAGCACAGGCAGAAAAATGTTGCCAAGAAAAAAGGAAGGTGCCTTATCCGCGTGGGCCGGTGTCCTTTTTCTGGGATTGACTTGCTGTTTTCTTTTTTCCTTTGGAAGTCTGCACAGAGCTCGAGGCAGAATGTCAGGCATCCTCTGCAACAGGAAGTTTATTTTTAATACACTGCTTAGAATTAGTGATTGCTATGAGCATTCCCAGGCTCATTGTTTTAGTCCAGCGCCGCAATGGCGATATTGAAGGCACCTTGGGATATATTTACTAAAGCCAAATCCACTTTGCACTAGAAGTGCACTCGGAAGTGCAGTCGCTGTAGACCTGTGGTGGACAGGCAAGGAAAATAAAAAACAGCATTTTAGCTTGCACATGATTGGATGATAAAATCAGTTGAGCTTCCCCTCATTTCAGATCTTCCCCTCAGATGTACAGCGACTGCACCTCCAAGTGCACTTGTAATGCAAAGTGGATTTGCCTTTAGTAAATCAACCCCATTGTGTTCTACAATAAACAAGGCCTCTTGTCACCACAGTAACCCACAGCAACCAATAAGAACTCCCTATACCAAAGTCAAATGTCTTCAAGATGGGTTATGATTGGCTCTCGGGAGCACAATGGAGTTGTGCGGTCATCTGTGGTTGTTTGAGATCCTTTTTACACATGCATTTTACTATTAACCGCTTGCCGACCATATACTGTATACATACCTCCCAACCTTTTGGAGATGGGAATGAGGGACATCTATCAGCAAAAGTAGGCAGGCGTAGGACACACCCCATTGCCACACCCCTTAAAGGAGAATTGTACAAAAAAACAAGATTGGTTAAACCCACAAGTGCTTTTTTACCACTACTATTCCTTTGGGTTCCTTTAAGCTAGTGCATTGTTGGTTCACTTACCTTTTCCTTCAAATTCCCTTCTAAATGTTTTTTTTTTCTTTGTCTGAATTTATCCCTTCCTGTTTGCCCCCATCATCCGAGCCGGAAGAGAGAAATTCAGACAAAGAAAAAAACATTTTTGAAGGGAAATCGAAGGGAAAGGTAAGTGAACCAACAATGCACTAGCTTAAAGGAACCAATTTAGAAAATAAAAACCGAACCTTTACAACCCCTTAAAGCACTGATCACTGTATTAGTGTCGCTGGTCCCCAGTATCAAAAGTGTCAGTTAGTATTTGATCTGTCTGCCGCAATATCGCAGTCCTGATAAGTTGCTGATTGCTGCAATTAGTAGTAAAAAAAAAAGTTTACTTTGTGCAAACCAATTAACCACTTAAGCCCCGGACCGTTATGCCGCTAAAGGACCAGGCCTCTTTTTACGATTCGGCACTGCTTCGCTTTAACTGACAATTGCGCGGTGGTGCGACGTGGCTTCCAAACAAAATTGGCGTCCTTTTTTTCACACAAATAGAGCTTTCTTTTCGTGGTATTTGATCACCTCTGCGGTCCTTATTTTTTGCGCTATTAAACCAAAATATATCGACAATTTTGAAAAAAAAAACAATATTTTCAGCTTTTTGCTATAATAAATATCCCCCAAAAATATATATATTGTTTTTTCTCAGTTTAGGCCAATACGTATTCTTCTACATATTTTTGTTTTTGGTAAAAAAAAATTGCAATATGCGTTTATTGATTGGTTTGCGCAAAAGTTATAGAGTCTACAAAATAGGGGATAGTTTTATGTCATTTTTATTAATTATTATTATTATAATTTTTTTTAACTACTAATGGCGGCGATCTGTGATTTTTATCGTGACTGCGACATTATGGCGGACACATCGGACACTTTTGACACATTTTTGGGACCATTGTCATTTTTACAGCGAGCAGTGCTATAAAAATGCTCTGGTTACTGTGAAAATTACACTGGCAGTGAAGGGGTTAACCTGTAGTGGTTAAGTGTGCCCTAGTTTGTGATTATTACTGTAGGGGGGCATGGCTGGGTGTGTAACGTCACTGATCGTCGTTCCCTATGACAGGGAACAGACGATCAGTGACAAGCCACGGAGAAGAATCGGGAAAGGTTTGTTTACACTCACCTCTCCCCGTTCTTCAGCTCTGTGACCCGATCGCAGGACACCGGCGATGATCGGGTCCCGTGAACGCTGTCACGGAGCTTCGGACCGGGTTGCGAGCGCGACCAGTGGCTAGGTTCTTAAAGGGGACGTACATGTGCGCAGTTGTGCCCAGCCGTGCCATTCTGTCGACGTATATCGCCGTACGGCGGTCCACAAGCGGTTAATATTCACTTATCCGGATTTCTCCCCCCAAAAAAGATGTAGCAGAATACATATTGGCCTAAATTGATGAAGATTTTTATTTATTTTTTAATTTATTGGACGTTTTATAGTGTAAAGTAAAATATATATATATATATTATATATATATATATATATATATATTTTTTTTTTTTTTAATTGTCTTGTTTTGCGCAAAAACCAACAAAAGAAAGCTCTATTTGTGGGGGAAAAAAAGGACATAAATTTGATTTGGGTACAGCGTTGCACGACTGCGCAATTGTCAGTATATGCAACGCAGTGCCTGGTCATGAAGGGGGATTAAAACTTGTGGAGGTCAAGTGGTTAAAAATCTACATTGCCCCCCCCCCCCTCTTTTTTTTCTTTCCCCTTTGCTGTACAACTTACTATATAAGGCAAAGTTATTAATCTGATTATTCAATGCTATCTATGGTATTTATTGCATCTATTATCGTTTGTTACACAATGTGAATTTGTTATATTCATTATTGTTCTTCAAAAATTTCAATAAAATATTTGGAATAAAAAAAACAAAATCTACATTGCAGTGATCTTCGAGTCGCCGATTTTTTGGAAATAATTATGGCCTTGTCGCCGCTTTTTTTATTATCACTCTTTTCCCAAACCAAGGATAGAAATTGTCACACTGCCCCCTCCTCTCCCCATAGCGCTGAGATGTCAATTGTCTTCTGAAACCTGAGAGTACCAAGATGGCGGCCTGAGCCTCCGGAGAGCCTTTCTTTACCCTTGCGCATGCTCAGTAAGGGGGCTCCGCCTTTCTCAGACTAGTCACACGACCCCAAGCTGCGGCTGCGCGCTTAGCACGACGTCACGTCCTGAGCCGAGTGTGTGCAGAGAGGCGCCATGTTCTCGGGATGGACGCCCCGGTATGGCGGCTCCTCCGGCTACCCAACGCCCCCACCGGGGGAACCGGTACTGCAGAGCTTTCGGGACCAGCACATGGCCCAGCTGGAGCAGCTCCAGAGGATGCACCAGAAACAGCTGGAGAATGTTCTTCCTGTCGGGGCCCCTGCCCCCGCCCCCCCTAGACCATACTACCCGCCTCATCAGGCCTACCAGTACCCTCCGCCCTACGCCCATAATGTGCCCCCTCCGGGGTACCAATCCCACGCGCTCCCTCCGGACACCGAAAAACCGCCCCCACCACCCCCTGCAATCGATCAACAGCCACCGCCGCCCCCGCCTGACGGCGCCCCCCCCACCAACGAGGAGGTAAGTCATTGTGTGATCCCCTGTGTGGATAAGACGGGCCCCTGGGGGTCCTGAGTGAGAGGATGAGGGTAGGGGGTGAGAGGATGAGTGTCCTTGGTGGGAGGGGGTGAGAGGATGAGGGTTCTTGGTGGCAGGGCAAAGGGGGAGAGAAGGGCTCCCTGTGAGAGAGGAGAGGGGGTCCCCCTGTGAAGGGGGAGGAGAGGGTCTCCCTGTGAGGGGGAGAGGCCCCCCCCTGTGAGATGGGGTGAGTGGAGGAGAGGGGGGTCACCCCCTGTAAAAGTGTCCTGGGTAAGGTGAGGAGAGGGGTATGGGTGGGTGAGCAGATGAGACTACCCTTTTCTGAGAGGACTGTGTATATCTGTGGTCAGGTTGCTGTAGTTTACCATTAGTACAGCTCTGTGTATTTTTGGGGGAGGGGTCTGGAATCTAGTACTGTATACAGTGCCTTCAAAAAGTATTCATACCCCATGACATTTTCCACATTTTTTCATGTTACAACCAACCACGTAAATGTATTTTTGGGGATTTTATGTGAAAGACCAACACAAAGTGGCACATAATTGTGAAGTGGAAGGAAAATGATAAATGGGTTTAATTTTTTTTGTTTTACAAATAAATGTGAAGTGTGGGGGTATATTTGTATGGCGCCCCCCGGAGTCAATACTTTCTAGAGAACCTCCTTTCTCTACAATTACAGCTGCAAGTCTTTTTGGGGATGTCTCTACCAGCTTTGCACATCTAGGGAGGGACATTTCTGCCCATTCTTCTTTGCAGAATATCTCAAGCTCTGTCAGATTGGATGGAGAGCGTCTGTGATCAGCAATTTTCAAGTCTTGCCACAGATTCTCAATTGGATTTAGGTCTGGACTGTGACTGGGCCGTTCTAACACATGAATATGCTTTGATGTAAACCATTCCATTGTAGCTCTGCCTGTTTGTTTGGGGTCGTTGTCCTGCTGGAATGTGAATCTCCCCCAGTCTCAAGTCTTTTGCAGACCCTAACAGGTTTTCCTCTAAGATTGTCCTGTATTTGTCTCCATCCAGCTTCCCTGTCCCTGCTAAAGAAAAGCATCCCGACAACATGATGCCACCACCATGTTTCACAGTGGGTGTGTTCAGGGTGATGTGCAGTGTTGGTTTTCTGCCACACATTAGGCCAAAACGTTTGATTTTGGTCTCATCTGACCAAAACACCTTCTTCCACATGTTTGCTGTGTCCCCCACATGGCTTCTCACAACCTGCAAACTGGACTTCTTATGGCTTTTTATTCCTCAATGTCGTTCTTCTTGTCACTCTTCTATAAAGGGCAGATTTGTGGAGAGCACCACTAATGGTTGTCCGGTGGACAGATTTTCACACCTGAGCTGTGGATCTCTGCACCTAAAATTCCAATAAAATACATTTACCTTTTTGGTTGTAACATGACAAAATGTGGAAAATTTCAAAGGGTATGAATACTTTTTTTATTTTTATTTTCTTTAGGCACTACAGAGTTGGATGATCAGTGATGGGCTAGTAATGTATAGGGTTGGATGAGTGATGGGCTAGTAATGTATGGGGTTGGGTTGTAATGTATAGTGTTGGATGATCAGTGAGGGGTGATGTGCTAGTAATGTATAGGGTTGGATGAGTGATGGGCTAGTAATGTATGGGGTTGGGTGAGTGTTGGGTTGTAATGTATAGTGTTGGATGATCAGTGAGGGGTGATGGGCTAGTAATGTATAGGGTTGGATGATCAGGGAGGCCCCATTTACACTTTTGCGATTTGGGACTGCAAAGTCGCATGACAAGTCTTATCTGATTTCCAACGAGTACTATTCGAATCTGTGCGACTTCACAGTAGTCCCTTTACTACTTTGGTCAGACTTTGATGTGAGTTGAGGTCCCTAGACCCCAAGTTTACCCAGGCATTCCCTGAAATCACATGTCTTTCAAGTCGCAGCAGTGTGAAAGGGGGCTGAGGGGTGATGGGCTAGTAATATATAGGGTTGATGGGCTAATACTGTATAGGGTTGGGTGATCAGTGAGGATTGATGGTCTAGTAATGTATAGGGTTGGATGAGTGTTGGGTGATGGGCTAGTAATGTATAGGGTTGGATGAGTGTTGGGTGATGGGCTAGTAATGTATAGGGTTGGATGAGTGTTGGGTGATGGGCTAGTATTGTATAGGGTTGGATGAGTGTTGGGTGATGGGCTAGTAATGTATAGGGTTGGATGAGTTTTGGGTGATGGGCTAGTAATGTATAGGGTTGGATGAGTGTTGGGTGATGGGCTAGTAATGTATAGGGTTGGATGAGTGTTGGGTGATGGGCTAGTAATGTATAGGGTTGGATGAGTGTTGGGTGATGGGCTAGTAATGTATAGGGTTGGATGAGTGTTGGGTGATGGGCTAGTAATGTATAGGGTTGGATGAGTGTTGGGTGATGGGCTAGTAATGTATAGGGTTGGATGAGTGTTGGGTGATGGGCTAGTAATGTATAGGGTTGGATGAGTGTTGGGTGATGGGCTAGTAATGTATAGGGTTGGATGAGTGTTGGGTGATGGGCTAGTAATGTATAGGGTTGGATGAATGTTGGGTGATGGGCATGTGGTGATGTGCTGTGTTGGATTCTTGTAGGACCAGCAGCAGTATTGGTACAATCAGCACCTGTTCAACCTACAGCAAAAAGCCAAGAGCCTTGGTAGAGAAGCCCCTCCTCCTGCGCTAGAGACTACGGCACCACCTTCTGCAGGATATGTCACAGCGCCTCCTTACCAGCAGCCTCCACCTCCTACTGTGGAGGAAGCCAATCCGCCATTGCCAGCGGAGAATGTTGTGGTAAGCTCAATACATACATCAGGTGTTTATAAAGCTGGAATATGACACTAATAATCATTCAGTGTAGTTTTTTTATTCCATGAAAAGCAAATTGTTCACACTTGGGTCCATATATATTTGGACACGGGCACCATTTTCATACTTTTGGCCCTGTATGCCACCAGAATAAAATTTAAAACAATCTACAATGAATGTGGAGACCTTCAGTTTTAATTCAAGGGGTTGAACATAAATTTCAAGTACACATTTTAGGAACTTCAACCGTTTTTATACACAGTCTCTCCATTTTCAGGGGCTCAAATGTAATTGGACAAATGAATATAATAAATTGTTCATTTTTAATATTTTTTGTTGAGAATCCTTTACTGGCAATGACTGTCTGAAGTCTGGAACCCATGGACATTACTAAAGACTGGGTTTCCTCCATTCTGATGCTTTGTCAGGCTCTACCTGCAGCTGTCTTCAGTTCTTTGTGGGTCTTTCTGCCTTTAGTTTTGCCTTCAGCAAGTGAAATGTTCAACTGGGTTGAGATCAGGTGACTGACTTGGCCATTGCAGAATATTCCATTTCTATTCCTTCAAAAGCTCCCAGTTGCTTTTGCAGTGTGTTTTGGATCATTATCCATCTGTACTGTAAAGCGCCATCTAATCAACTTTGCTTCTTTGAACCATTAAAATTAAATGCAAATAAACGAATACACTGCCCAACAAGAATTATCATGCCTTTGTGGCAGTGTGTGGTCAACAGTCTACGGATGAGCTCGGGCTTGTTACACGCATCTTAACTTTAAGAGGGAAGATGCAGGAAAAAAAATTCAATTTTAAATAAAGAATTGTGAAGCAAAATAAGGGTCAGTGCAGATCAATGCAGCCTCTGAATGCGTGATGCTCAGGATTTGTTGGGGGCTACAAAAGAGATGTATATCAAAAATACCAGTGGGGCCGCATTAAACCAAACACAGGCTGCAATTGGCCCCCTGGGCCAGACTTTGGACATGCCTTCTCTAAACACTGAAGAATTAATTTGGTTGCTTCTGTCACATCATCAATAAACACCAATGACCCAGAGCCACTGGAAGCCATGCATGTCCATGCCATCACACTGAAAGTTTTACCATGTGACCACAGATGACTTGTTCTTTAGAACATGAGCTCTTCCAGCTTTCTCCATACTTTTTTTTTTTTTTTTTCCTTCATGTCATTCTGGTACAGATTATGTTTTGGTCTCATCTGACCAGAGAGAGCACCTTCTTCCATATGTTTGTTGTGTCCCCCACATGGCTTCTCACAAACTGCAAACAGGACTTCTTATGACTTTCTTTCAGCAATGTCTTTCTTCTTGTCACTCTTCCATAAAGGGCAGATTTGTGGAGTCACGACTAATAGTCATCCTGTGGACAGATTCTCCCACATGAGCTGTGGATCTCTGCAGCTCCTCCAGAGTTACCATGGGTCTCTTGGCTGCTTCTCTGATGAATGCTCTCCTTGCCTGGCCGGTCAGTTTAGGTGGACGGCCATGTCTTGATAGGTTTGCAGTTGTGTCATACTCTTTCCATTTTCAGAGGATGGATTGAACAGAACTCTTAAATTTTCAAAGCTTGGATTTTTTTTTTTTATAAAACCTAACCCTGCTTTATACTTTATACACTAAGGTTCTCTAACAAACATCTGAGGGCTTCACAGAACAGCTGTATTTATACTGAGATTAAATTACACACCGGTGGACTCTATTTACTAATTAGGTGACTTCTGAAAGCAATTGGTTATGCTAGATTTTAGTTGGGGGGTATCAGAGTAAAGGGGGCTGCATACAAATGCACCCCACACGTTTCACATATTTGTAAAAAAAAAAAAATTGGAACTATTTATTTTTCTTCCACTTCACAATTATGTGCCACTTTGTGTTGGTCTATCACATACAATTTATATTTTTGGTTGTAACATGACAAAATGTGGAAAATTTCAAGGGATATGAAAGCTTTTTATTTTATTTTTTCTTACGGCACTACAGGGTTGGATGATCAGTGAGGGGTGATGGGCTAGTAATGTATAGGGTTGGATGATCAGTGAGGGCCCATTTACACTTTTGTGACTCGGGACTGCAAAGTCACATGGCCAGTTTTATCTTATGATTTCCAACGAGTACTATTCAAATCTCTGACTTTACTGTAGTCCCTGTACTATGTTGGTCCGACTTTGATGTGAGTTGAGGTCCTAGACCCCAAGTTTACCCAGGCATTCCCTGAAATCGCATGACTTTCACGTTGCAGCAGTGTGAAAGGGGTCTGAGGGGTGATGGGCTGGTAATGTATGGGGTTGGATGATCAGTGTTGGGTCATGGTCTTATACTGTATAGGGTTGGATGATCGGTTATGGGGCTAGTAATGTATAGGGTTGGTTGAGTGTTGGGTATTGGGCTTGTAATGTATAGGGTTGGATGAGTGTTGGGTGATGGGCTAGTAGTGAAAGGGGTTGGATGATCGGTGATGGGCAAGTAATGTATAGGGTTGGATGAGTGTTGGGTGATGGGCATGCGGTGATGTGCTGTGTTGGATTCTTGTAGGACCAGCAGCAGTATTGGTACAATCAGCACCTGTTCAACCTACAGCAAAAAGCCAAGAGCCTTGGTAGAGAAGCCCCTCCTCCTGCGCTAGAGACTACGGCACCACCTTCTACAGGATATGTCGCAGCGCCTCCTTTCCAGCAGCCTCCACCTCCTACTGTGGAGGAAGCCAATCCGCCATTGCCAGCAGAGAATGTTGTGGTAAGCTCAGTATGTGACAGTGGAAGAGAGGGCCGTCTCCCTATATAACCTCGTTATGGCTGGATTAGCCGGTTATGCTACTCTTCTAGGTGAAATCCTTTCAGTCACTGTCCTGGAATTAAAAGTTTAGATTGAGGGGCTGACTTCACATTCTGCACACTTAATATGTGTCAATAACACAAAGTATGGAAGTAGGGGGCAGCCAGGCAGCTAGCATTTTTTGCTCTGCAATTTCTCATACCAGGTGTGATCACTGACTCTGTCCATTCAGAAATGAACGAGCCGGGTTTACCGGCTCCTTCCTCCGCGCTCCATCCTGAGATACCGAGGGGGGCGGCAGCACGGAGGGTTGGAAGAGAGGGGGAAAGCAGCATGGAGTACAGCGGATGGGGACTGGAGGATAGGGGACAGTCAGCGGTGATAGTGTATGGGAGAGAAGCACTGATCACTGCTGAAAGCCGCGGCGGCTGGTTTGAGAGAGAGAGAGAAGACCGTCTCTCAGACTTTTAAATCTTTAGAGGGTGTTCAGTGCTTGTAGCTCCTCCACAGCACTGATCACCCTGACCCAGATATCGAGTGAAGCATCGGAGCATTTGCCCCGAGTACAAGTACTCGGGGCAAATGCTCGGTATCAGTACCGGATACTAGTATCGGGACAACCCTACTTTTGGCCCTGTACACCACCAGAATAAAATTTAACACTAAACAATCCAAAATGAATTTGAAGTTCAGACTTTCAGCTTTAATTTAAGGAGTTGAATATAAATATCAAGTACACATTTTAGGAACTGCAACTATTTTTTTTTATACAGTCCCTCCATTTTCAGGGGCTCAAATGTAATTGGACAAATGAATATAAATATATATAATCATGAATAAAATGTTCATTTTTAATATTGTTGAGAATCCTTTACTGGCAATGACTGTCTGAAGTCTGGAACCCATGGACATTACTAAAGACTGGGTTTCCTCCATTCTGTTGCTTTGCCAGGCTCTACCTGCAGCTGTCTTCAGTTCTTTGTGGGTCTTTCTGCCTTTAGTTTTGCCTTCAGCAAGTGAAATGCTCAATTGGGTTGAGATCAGGTGACCAACTCGGCCATTGCAGAATATTCCACTTCTTTTCCTTCAAAAGCTCCTGGGTTGCTTTTGCAGTGTGTTTTGGATCATTGTCCATTTGTACTGTGTACTGTACTCTTTGCGGTTAAACGCGATCAAATCAACTGCTACATTTAGCTGAATCTGGGCTGACCGTATATCTCTAAACACTGCAGAATTCATTCGGCTGCTTCTGTCTTTCGCCACATCAATAAACACCAATGACCCAGAGCTATTGGAAGCCATGCATGTCCATGCCATCACACTGCAAGTTTTACCATGTGACCACAGGTGATGTGTTCTTTGGATCATGAGCTGTTCCAAGCTTTCTGTTCCTTTTTCCAGAACTGGTCTGGCTTATTTAGATGTTTTTTTGTCAGTCTAATCTTGCTTTTCTATTTGTTAGGTTTATGAATGGTTTGCACCTTGTGGTGAACCCTCTGTATTTGCTCTTGTGAAGTCTCCCCTTGATTGTAGACTGACTGTGTCCTTCACTTGTCTGGATGTTGTGAATGAGTTTTTCTTTACAATAGAGAGGATCCTGCGATCATCCACCACTGTTGCCTTCCGTGGACGTCCAGGCCTTTTAATGTTGCCATGCTCACCAGTGCATTGTTCTTTCCTCAGAATGTTCCAAACTGATTTGGCCACTCCTAATGTTTTACTTGCATGGAGAGCTCCTTAGAACGCATGATGTAGGTTCACAGCAATAGATTCCAAATGGCAATTACACCCTTAGAATCAACTCCAGACCAGAATGGCACGGCTGGGCACAAGCATGTACCTGTACGTGTCTCTTTAAGGCCCAGCCGTGGGGTCGCCACCCGGTCCGAAGCTCCGTGACCGCGCCTGAGGGACCCGATCGCCGCCGGTGTCCCGTGATGGGTCACCGGAGCTGAAGAACGGGGAGAGGTGTGTGTAAACACACCTTCCCCGTTCTTTTGTGTGGCAATGTCATTGATCGTCTGTTCCCTGATATAGGGAAAGACTATCACTGACGTCACACATCCACCCCTGCCCCCCTACAGTTAGAAACACATATGAGGTCACACCTAACCCCTTCAGCGCCCCCTAGCCTTTAAACTGCAATTGTCATTTTCACATCGGTGCATTTTTATAGCACCTTTTGCTGTGAAAATGACAATGATCCCAAAAATGTGTCAAAATTGTTCCGATGTGTCCGTCATAATGTCGCAGTCACGAAAAAAATCACTGATGGCCACCATTAGTAGTAAAAAAAATTTTGGGGCATATTTATTATAGCAAAAATACCACCAAAAGAAAGCTCTATTTGTGGGGAAAAAAAGGACGCCAATTTTGTTTGGGAGCTACGTCGCTTGACCGTGCAATTCAGTTAAAGCCACGCAGTGCCGAATCGCAAAAAGTGGCCTGGTTATTTAGCAACAAAATGGTCTGGGGCTTAAGTGGTTAAAACAAGTAAATATGATATACTTGTCTATTTTAGTAGTACTAGCAGCCTGAAGATTAAAAATGATCAATGTTAATTATAAGAGTGAAGTTCCACTTTTATAGACCAAAAGAGATCCAATAAGAAAAAAGCGAATTGTTGGGGTTCTCATACACTTTAAGAAGACAAGGCACAGATGGTATCAGGCTAGTAATGTGATTACCTGGTGTAAGCAAAGCGGGCAATGTATTGTCTTGTGTGGGTGATCAGAGCCGTGTGAATGTGATGAGCTGGGAATGTTCCATATTTTCTGACTTTTTTATTTTATTTTCTCCAATCTGATCTAACCAGACCGAAGATCCAGAACAAGCGCAAAGGTTAAAGACCCTGCAAGAAGCGGCTGCTCACTGGCAGCAGCATGAACAACATCGCATAGGCTTCCAGTACCAGGGCATCATGGCAAAACACACCGCCATGCAGCAGCTGCTCCAGCGCTACCAACAGATTGTCCAGGAGCCTCCACACCTGGCTGTAAGTGACACAGAGGGACAGGTCAGAGATGTGCTGATTGGGGAGGTCAATTGTCTGTACAATCAGAGGGTAAAAGATGGTTTTTGGAGGGGGTTTCTTTGTACAGACAGGAAGGGTCTGAAGTTGCAGCGACTTGAGTAGTTCCTGCATTATTCGGTCCAACTTGCATGCGTCCATGAAGGCCACAGACTTCAATGTTAACCCTCAAAAGTCGCTCTTGAATGTTCTACATGCAAACGGTTGTCCACTATCTGTGGTCCAAGCCAGAGTTGCATCCACGTTGTACCCATCAAAAGTTGCATTAACATTGCAGTCCAAAGTCGTGCACTAATATGATTGCCTTAATACTCAAAGCACAAATACAGCTGGCAACTCGATAACTTAGTATTATCCTTTATTTGGCTACGTCATATACAGTGAAGGGGGGGTGGGGTGTATTTGATCCCCTGCTGTACTTTTTCCCACTGCCAAACAAAATGATCAGTCTATAATTTTTAATGGTGTTTTTTTTAACAGTGCGAGAATAACAAAATATCCAGAAAAACAAATTTAAAAAAAGTTATACATTTATTTGCATTTTAATGAAAAAAATAAGTATTTGTCCCCTTCGCACACTATGACTTGATACTTGGTGGAGAAACCCTTGTTTGGCAATCGGGTCAGACATTTCTTGTAGTTGGCTCCCAGGTTTGCACACATTTTGGGAGGGATTTTGTCCCACTCCTCTGCAGATTCTCTTCAAGTCATTAAGGTTTCAAAGCTGACACTTGGCAACTCAAACCTTCAGCTCCCTCCACATATTTTCTATATGGGGTTAAGGTCTGGAGACTGGCTGGGCCACTCCAGGACTTCAATGTGCTTTTGCTTGAGCCACTCCTTTGATGCTTTGGCCATTTGTTTTGGGTGATTGTCATGCTGGAATACCCATTCATGACACATTTTTAATGCCCTGGCTGAGGGAAGGAGGTTTTCACCCAAGATTTGTTGGTACATGGACCCGCCCATTGTCTTTGATTCGGTGAAGTTGTCCTGTCCCCTTGGCAGAAAAACACCCCTAAAGCATAATGTTTCCACCTCCATGTATGATGTTGAGGATGGTGTTCTTGGGGTCATAGGCAGCATTCCTGTTCCTCCAAACACAGCGAGTTGAGTCGATGCCAAAGAGCTCAATTTTGGTCTCATCTGAACACAACACTCACCCAGTTCTCCTCTGAATCATTCAGATGTTCATTAGCAAACTTCAGATTTTAGTGCTTCATGGCGTAGTGTTACCATCTAATTTCTTGGTGACTATGGTCCCAGGATTGACCAGATTCTCCCGTGTAGTTCTGGGCTGATTCCTCACCGTTCTCATGGTCATTGAAACTCTCAAAATTAGATCTTTCATGGAGCCCCAGACCGAGGGAGACTGACAGTTATTTTGTGTCTCTTCCATTTGTGAATAATCGCATCAACTGTTGTCACTCTCTCACCAAGCTGCTTGGCGATGGTCTTGTAGCCCATTCCAGCCTTGTGTAGGTCTACAATCTTGTCCCTGACATCCTTGGACAGCTCCTTGGGTCTTGGCCATGGTGGAGAGATTGGAATCTGACTGCTTCTGTGGACAGGTGTCTTTTATACAGGGAACATGCTGAGATTAGGAGCACTCCCTTTAACCACTTAACCCCCGGACCATATTGCTGCCCAATGACCAGAGCACTTTTTGTGATTCGGCACTGCGTCGCTTTAACTGACAATTGCGCGGTCATGCGACGTGGCTCCCAAACAAAATTGGCGTCCTTTTTTTACCACAAATAGAGCTTTCTTTTGGTGGTATTTGATCATCTCTGTGGTTTTTATTTTTTGCGCTATAAACAAAAAATAGAGCGACTATTTTGAAAAAAATGCAATATTTTGCTATAAATAATATCCCCAAAAAATATAAACATTTTTTTTCCTCAGTTTAGGCCGATACGTATTCTACATATTTTTCGTAAAAAAAAAAAAATCGCAATTAGCGTTTGGTTTGCACAAAAGTTAGTGTTTCCAAAATAGGGGGTAGTTTTATGGCATATTTTTTTTTTTACTAGTAATGGTGGCGATCAGCGTTTTTTTTTAGTACTGCGACATTATGGCGGACACTTTTGACACATTTTTGGGACCACTGGCATTTTTATAGCTATCAGTGCTACAAAAATGCATTGGATTACTATAAAAATGCCATTGGCAGTGAATGGGTTAACACTAGGGGGCAGGGAAGGGGTTAAGTGTGTTCCTGGGTGTGTTCTAACTGTATGGGGGGGTTGACTCACTAGGGTAAATCACTGATCTTCCGTTCATACATTGTATGAACAGAAGATCACCATTTCCCCCGCTGACAGGATCGGGAGGTTTGTGTTTACACACAAAGCTTCCGGTCCCCACTTTGTAACGAGCAATCGCGCGTGCCCGGCGTGCCCGGCGGCGATCGTGCATTCGGGGGACTCGGGGGCGCCCCGCGCGCCCCCCCTAGTGGCCGCAAAAGTACCCAACGTATAACTACGGGCTCTCGCCCAGGAGAGCAGACCTGCCGCAGTAAAATGGCGGCTGGGCGGCAAGCAGTTAAGAGAGTGCTCCTAATCTTAGCTAATTGCCTGTATTGAAGCCACCTGGGAGCCAGAAATCTTGCTGATTGGGGATCAAATACTTATTTCATTCCATAAAAATGAAAATCAATTTAGCTTTTTTGAAATGCACTTTTCTGGATATTTTTGTTCTGTCTCACTGTTAAAATTAACCTACTATTAAAATAAAAAGACTGATCATTTCTTAGTGGGAAAAACATACAAAATCAGCAGGAGATCAATTTTTTTTTACGGCCACTGCTTCTTTCAGAGACCGACTGTCATTTCTGATAATTCCCATGAAGGTGAACCAGTTTCTCGTTGAACCATTTCTTGGTGGCTCAGTCAGTCGTCAAGTACGCATATGTAAATGGTATTCGCACCACACATTTAAGGTATCGCCATAAATGTTGGAGCAAGAGCAATAAGTCTAGTGCTAGACCACCTCTTTAACTCTAAACAGGTAACCTGTAAAAAATTCACTTATGGAGATTTTTAAGTACTATAGTTGGTTGCTATTCCATGAGCGTGCGCAGTTTTAAATTTGTTGGGTATATATTTACTCAGCGTAAACGCATCTTTCAAATTCCCCCCCCAAAAATTGTGGTATATATTGTTTTTTATTTCTAATTCATTAACCATTTGCTGACCATGCTTTTTTTTGTCACTTTTTGTTTACAAGTATCTTTTTACTTGGCGTATCTTTTACATTTTACAAAAACAAATTGGGGTTATATATTGGATTCTTTTAAGTGTATTTTTTTCCAAAAATTAGTTTGTGCAAAAATTGCAACAATTGTCGTTTTATTAAAATGTGTGGGTGCCACGTAAATTTTCTAGCAAAAAAATACTGACTTAAACTTGTAAACAAAAAGTGACAAAAAAAGCCTGGTCAGCAAATGGTTAATGAATTAGCAATAAAAAAACAATATATACCCCAATTTTTGGGGGGGAACATTTTAAAATCGCGCACACTCTTGGAAGGATGACAAACTACAGTACTTAAAAAAAAACTCCATAGGTGATGCTTTAGAGTTGGGTCTAGCACTAGAATTATTGCTCTCGCTCTAATACTCACGGTGATCCCTTGTAATAGAAATGAGGGTGACAGGTCGTCTTTATGGAGAGATTTGTGGTCAGAAAGACAGCTGCCGGCTGAAAAAAGCAATACCGGGGTTATGGCTAATATGTGTTGTGGGCTTGCTTCTTTAGTAGGTGACACCAGATGTTTTCTTCTTTATTCAATTTTTTGTATCATTTTTATAAGACCGAGCAATTGATCTAGTATTCCAGTCCTTCCTCACGTCAATCTCTATTTTCTCTGTACAGGCAATGACTGTAGATGTTCAGCTGCAGCACTATGAGCTGGAGCAGAAGCAGCTTGTGCCGCTGTACCAAGAATGGGAGATTCAGTTCAAGAAGTGGCAGGAGTTACTGCAGACCTACCCCCACAAAAATCAGCTGCATGACTACCAGGTGCAGTGGGCATCTTGGCAGACCCACATGAAATCCACAAAGGCACATCTAAAGGAAAAAACCGCCTCGCTGAAAAGCTTAAAGCAAAAGTATGGTGGCAGTCACTATATAGGAGGCATTGCCATGGTACCCCAGTACCCCACATATTCACCAGTCATGTCTCCGGCTGTTCCTGCAGCTACGACCGCTGGAGTGAGCGTACAGCCTCCCTATACTGCTCCAGTGGCACCATTGTATGGCCCTGCTCTCCCACCTGTAACTCCATATTCTGAAGCCACGCCACCTCTTCCACCTGCGACTGCTCCACCCCCTCCTCTGGAATCTAGTGCTCCACCCCCTCCTCCGGAATCTAGTGCTCCACCCCCTCCTCCGGAATCTAGTGCTCCACCCCCTCCTCCGGAATCTAGTGCTCCACCCCCTCCTCCGGAATCTAGCGCTCCGCCCCCTCCTCCGGTATCTAGTGCTCCGCCCCCTCCGCCACCTGTTGGCTCCCCTTCAGAAGTTGTACAACCTCCTCTACCCCCTGCCACTGACACACAACCACCTCTTCCAGCAGAAAGCTTTACCTCTGCCCCAGAGCCTAAAACCACATATTTTCCTGCGCCTGCATCGTCCTCTTCTACCAATCCTTTTGCTGCCACCACCACCAGCTCATCTGTCATGACATCTGCACCCTCCACAATGCCTACAGCAGGAACAGGTCCGCCAGTAACTGCAGTATCTTTCATTCCCGGATTTATGACTCCACCTACCGCACTGTCTTACCCTCCCGTGCCTTCCCATAATCCTCCACCGGAATTTCCTTCTCCTGGCTTGGACAAGCAAAGTGAGGACGTCAAACATTTAAACCCATCTGTACTTCCACCGGCCACTGAACGGGAGTTGACACCCACTGTTCCTCCCACGCCACCTAGCTTGATGGCAGGGGGGCCCTACGAAGCGCCCAGAGAGCCAAGGTAAGTGTGTTTTATATCTAAAAAAAAAATATTGGCTTTGCCATGAAGGCCTCATGTATAGAAGATAGCTGTAACAAGATGCTGCTGTATCACCAACAGTGTGTTCACTATGGTGTCTGCAGTCTTCCTTCTGTGATCTGCTCAGTAATGTAGGGGGGATTCTAGAATTCAGGTAGCCAAACTACTTTTTTTATTTTACCACTTGGAGGCAAGGTACGCACAATGGACATCCTTGTAGGTATCATTCTTTTCCGATGGCGATTCCGTTTTATTCAGAAGTGATCTGAGTGACTAATTGGCCTTTTGCGGGTGGTGGAAGATGGTCCCATCCCTCTCCCAGTTCTCCAGTCCCATTGCGGAGGCTGGGAGTGTTGACTGCCATGTACAGAGAGCATTGTTGCCCTCTCCGTAACCTTAGAAAACAGTGAGCGATGAGTAGTTTGTCGCTTCCGCCCCTTTGTTTTTCTGGCCACCGGCGGCCAAAAAAGCAGCCAATAGGGCTGATTAATGTCTGTTTGGCTGCATGGGAGGCCAGAGGAGAGATTTGGGGTCAAATACCAAATCTCTATAAAGAGGACCTGTCAAAGCCCATGACTGTTTAACCCCCCCCTTGTGATCTTAACAAAGCATTTTACCGATTCTTTCTATGGAGGGAATTCTCTGCTCAGATAGCTGTCAAAAAATTAATTAAAAACTAAATACTCTTCCAAGTACATTACAATCTTTAAACATTGTAACATTTTGTTCTTTACATCAAAGGAATGAATTTGTCTCTTAATGAGGTCAGTTTAACCACTTAAATGATAGAAGAAAAATTATGGACAGCCGCACTCCAGTAGAATATAAAAAAATATATAAACTTTCCTTTTATTCTGGTAAATAAAACCACTACAAAAGCAAAAAACAGCACACAGTGGGGTAACAAAGCTGACGCGTTTCACATTGATAGACCATGCTTAGTCATTGTCTATCAATGTGAAACGCGTCAACTTTGTTACCCCACTGTGTGCTGTTTTTTGCTTTTGTAGTGGTTTTATTTACCAGAATAAAAGGCTCAAGTTTATATATTTTTTTATATTCTACTGGAGTGCGGATGTCCATAATTTATATTCTATTATTTTATGCTCCGTGCATTGCCTGCACCCATCGGGTTTTGAGCCATATATCCACCACTGAAATGCACTTTTCTGGAGCGGCGATTTCTCTTTCCTATAGTTTAACCACTTAACCTCTTAAGGACCGCCTGACATTTACGTCAGCAGAATGGCACGGCTGGGCACATCAATGTATCCGAAGTCCGAAGCTCCGGGACTGCGGTACTCGCGGACCCGATCGACGATGGAGTGCAGCGATCGGTCCCCGGAGCAGAACAACGGGGAGAGCTGTGTGTAAACGCGGCTTCCCCGTGCTTCACTGTGGCCGCAGCATCGATCACGTCATCCCTGTTATAAGGGGACGTGATCGATGACGTCACACCTACAGCCACACCCCCCTACAGTTGTAAACACACACAGGGAACACACAAATCCTACAACGCCCCCTTGTGGTTAACTCCCAAACGGCAACTGTCATTTTTCACAGTAAACAATGCAATTTAAATGCATTTTTTGCTGTGAAAATGACAATAGTCCCAAAAATGTGTCAAAATTGTCCAAAGTGTCCGCCATATTGTCGCAATCGCGAAAATAATCGCTGATCGCCGCTATTGGTAGTAAAAAAAAAATGTATTAATTAAAATGCAATAAAACTATCCCTTATATTGTAAACCCTTTAAATTTTGCGAAAACCAACCGATAAACGCTTATTGCAATTTTTTTTACCAAAAATAGGTAGAATAATACGTATCGGCCTAAACTGAGGAAAAAATTTTTTATATATATTTTGGGGGATATTTATTATAGCAAAAAGTAAAAAATATTGCATTTTTTTTCAAAATTGTCGCTCAATTTTTGTTTATAGCGCAAAAAATAAAAACCGCAGAGGTGATCAAATACCACCAAAAGAAAGCTCTATTTGTGGGGGGAAAAAGGATGCCGATTTTGTTTGGGAGCCACGTCGCACGACCACACAATTGTCAGTTAAAACGACGCAGTGCCGAATCGCAAAAAGGGGCAAGGTCCTTTACCTGCATTTTGGTCCGGGTCTTAAGTGGTAAAAGGGGAGTTCCACCTAAAAATGGAACTTCCACTTTTTTGGAACCCTCCCCCCTCCGGTTTCACATTTGGCACCTTTCAGGGGGAGCAGATGCCTGTCTAATACAGGTATTTGCTCCCACTTGCTGGCAAAGATCAGCTCTCTTCTGGGAGACACACAGCTCTCAGAACACAGCAGGGAACAGTGAAGCCGCAACGCTTCATTTCCTGATTCCCTCATTGAGGATGACGGCGTGGGCAGCCGAGAGCCGAGCAATTGCTCTGCTTTGGCTGCCGACATCGCGGGCACCCTGGACAGGTAAGTGTCCATTTATTAAAAGTCGGGTTTATTTTTTGGGACCTCTACTAAACTTTTTTCTGACACTTGTTGGTTTCAAGTTAAAATAATTATTTTTGCTAGAAAATTACTTGCAATTTTTTTTTTTTTTAGCAGAGACTGTAGAGAATAAAATGGCGATTGTTGCAATATTTTATGTCACACTGTATTTGTGCAGCGGTCTTTCAAATGCCTAATTTTTTTGTATAATGTGAATCGTGATCTAAGCAAAAAAAAAAATTTGATTCTAATTTTTAGGGTTGTCCCGATACCGATACCGATACCAGTATCGGTATCGGGACCGATTCCGAGTATTTGCGGGAGTACTTGTACTCCCGCAAATACCCCCGATACCTAAATAGAATACCGACCGCCGCTAATCCCCGTGCAACACAGCGGGCATTGAAAGTTTTTCGTTGGTAAACTTGTAATACCCGCGGCGCCATGTATAGACACGCGATTGGACGCATCCGTCCAATCGCGAGCAAGGGGGGAGTGTCTATACACGGATACGTGCATAGACACTCCCCCCTTGCTCGCGATTGGACGGATGCGTCCAATCGCCTGTCTATACATGGCGCCGCGGGTATTACAAGTTTACCAACGAAAACTTGTAATGCCCGCTGTGTTGCACGGGGATTAACCCGGCAGCAGCGGCGGCGGAGGCATGGGGCACAGGACATGGCTGCAATATGGGGC
The DNA here is from genome assembly GCA_029574335.1 of Rana kukunoris. Classification (NCBI taxonomy): domain Eukaryota; kingdom Metazoa; phylum Chordata; class Amphibia; order Anura; family Ranidae; genus Rana; species Rana kukunoris. Next base: position 70,462 of record JAJQKJ010002670.1, read on the forward strand.
ACATGACTGCATATGTGGGGGACATGACATGGCTGCATATGTGGGGGGACATGACATGGCTGCAATATGTGGGGGGACATGACATGGCTGCAATATGTGGGGGGACATGGCTGCAATATGTGGGGGGACATGGCTGCAATATGTGGGGGGACATGGCTGCAATATGTGGGGGGACATGGCTGCAATATGTGGGGGGGGGACATGGCTGCAATATGTGGGGGGGGGACATGGCTGCAATATGTGGGGGGGGGGACATGGCATGCCTGCAATGTGGGGGGGGGACATGGCATGGCTGCAATATGTGGGGGGGGGGACATGGCATGGCTGCAATATGTGGGGGGGGGACATGGCATGGCTGCAATATGTGGGGGGGGGGGACATGGCATGGCTGCAATATGTGGGGGGGGGGACATGGCATGGCTGCAATATGTGGGGGGGGGACATGGCTGCAATATGTGGGGGGGGGACATGGCTGCAATATGTGGGGGGGGGGACATGGCTGCAATATGTGGGGGGGGGACATGGCTGCAATATGTGGGGGGGGGCATGGCTGCAATATGTGGGGGGGGGGCATGGCTGCAATATGTGGGGGGGGGGACATGGCATGGCTGCAATATGTGGGGGGGGGGACATGGCATGGCTGCAATATGTGGGGGGGGGGGGGACATGGCATGGCTGCAATATGTGGGGGGGGGGGACATGGCATGGCTGCAATATGTGGGGGGGGGGGGGACATGGCATGGCTGCAATATGTGGGGGGGGGGGGGACATGGCTGCAATATGTGGGGGGGGGGGGGACATGGCTGCAATATGTGGGGGGGGGGACATGGCTGCAATATGTGGGGGGGGGGGGGACATGGCTGCAATATGTGGGGGGGGGGGACATGGCATGGCTGCAATATGTGGGGGGGGGGGACATGGCATGGCTGCAATATGGGGGGGGGGGACATGGCATGGCTGCAATATGGGGGGGGGGACATGGCATGGCTGCAATATGTGGGGGGGGGACATGGCATGGCTGCAATATGTGGGGGGGGGGACATGGCATGGCTGCAATATGTGGGGGGGGGGGGGACATGGCATGGCTGCAATATGTGGGGGGGGGGGGACATGGCATGGCTGCAATATGTGGGGGGGGGGACATGGCATAGCTGCAATATGTGGGGGGGGGACATGGCATGGCTGCAATATGTGGGGGGGGGGGGACATGGCATGGCTGCAATATGTGGGGGGGGGGGGGACATGGCATGGCTGCAATATGTGGGGGGGGGGGACATGGCATGGCTGCAATATGTGGGGGGGGGGGGACATGGCATGGCTGCAATATGTGGGGGGGGGGGGGGACATGGCATGGCTGCAATATGTGGGGGGGGACATGGCATGGCTGCAATATGTGGGGGGGGGGACATGGCATGGCTGCAATATGTGGGGGGGGGGGGGACATGGCATGGCTGCAATATGTGGGGGGGGGACATAGGCATGGCTGCAATATGTGGGGGGGGGGGGACATAGGCATGGCTGCAATATGTGGGGGGGGGGGGGGGGGGACATAGGCATGGCTGCCATATGTGGGGGGGGGGGGGCATAGGCTTGGCTGCCATATGTGGGGGGGACACGTTTAAAAAAAGTATCAGTATTCGGTATCGGCGACTACTTGAAAAAAAGTAGCGGTACTTGTACTCGGTCCTAAAAAAGTGGTATCGGGCCTGGTGGTTAATTATTTTGGGGTACACCATCCTAATGGGCAGTTATCTATAGAATTTGTGGGTTCCCCCCAGCCTGCCTGCAGCATTTCACTATTGTGTGTTTGTGTTTTTTTTTTTTTTTTCCCTATCGCGTTGCCTGGTTCAGAAATGTAGGAAATGAACAGCCTGAAGACAAGTAATGTCGTCTTTTCTGCCTGCTGCACTAATGATTTGTCTCTTGGTTTTGCAGATTCGCAGCCCAGGGACATGGTTTTGCACCTCCTTCTCGTTTCCCCCCTCCTGGGTCACATGGTTTCTATGGCTCTCATCCTACTACACATGACAGGGAGAGCCAGCCCTGGACAAATGAACAGAAGGACCAGTCCACCCCAGCAGCCTCATCCAAGCAGTATTTAGAAACTAGTGATCAAAAGGTTCCAGCTAACCGATGGGACAGGCCAAAAGATAATCCTGATCAGTCCTGGGATATACCTAAACCACCTAATGTTGCAGAATCCACAACCAAGGAGATGTCTGATTGCCCCCCTGGAGCAGGGTCAGAGAGAGAGTCAAAGCACCCAGCAGAAATGTGGAACAGGCCTGATGATCCTCAGTTTAACAAGCGGGGTAGTCAAGGTGATGACATGGGAAATAAATGGGACCAACCTCCTGATAGTAGGTGGGGTGGATCTAATGAACAGTCCAGTGATAGGCAGAGCAATTTTCAGGATAGGGGGGGTGTAGAAAATACGTCATCCCCCATAGACAGATTTGGGAATGCCCAGAATTCTGGACCAAACAGGTTTGGTGGTCCTGAAGTTGCTCCCTATGAAAGAGATGGAATGGGTCCACCATATGACCAGCATGCCGCTCCTGAAGTTCCTTTTCGGGATAGGTTTGGCCACCCTGATGGTTCTCAGCGCTTTAGGTACAATGCACCAGACTTGCAGCCAAGGGGAAGAGCTAGATTTCCCTCCATACCACCACGGGGCAGGTTTCCATTTCCTGAAAGCCATCCCAGACACAGGTTTGGTGCTCCAGAAGGTCGATCATCCAGTTTGGGCTATCCTGAGACTTTTTCAAGAGACCGCTTTGGGGGCCCTGAGCTGCCATCTCCTCAGGACCACATGGGAGGCACAGAACAGCCACTTGTTCGTGATCACGTTGAAAGCCCCGAACGGCCATCTTCTCTGGAACGCTTTAGAGGTTCTGAACAGCCACCTTCACAGGATTCATATCAGGAAGGCTTTAGAGACCCCAAGATGTCATCTACCCAACGCCACTTTGGGGGACCTGATATGCTTATACCTCAGGGTCGCTTTGGTAGCCCTGAGCTACCTCCAGCTCATGACCGCTTTGGTGGCCCTGATGTTCCTGACCGTTTTAGTGGCCCTGATGTGCCCCCTGGTTCTGGAGATCGTTTTAGGGGCCCTGATGTGCCCCCTGGTTCTGGGGATCGTTTTAGGGGCCCTGATGTGCCCCCTGGTTCTGGGGATCGTTTTAGGGGCCCTGATGTGCCCCCTGGTTCTGGGGATCGTTTTAGGGGCCCTGATGTGCCCCCTGGTTCTGGGGATCGTTTTAGGGGCCCTGATGTGCCCCCTGGTTCTGGGGATCGTTTTAGGGCCCCTGATGTGCCCCCTAGTTCTGGGGATCGTTTTAGGGGTCCTGAGATGCCCCCTGGTTCTGGGGATCGCTTTAAGGGCCCAGACATGCCCCCTGGCCCTGGGGATCGCTTTAGGGGCCCGGACATGCCCCCTGGCCTTGGGGATCGCTTTAGGGGCCCGGACATGCCCCCTGGCCCTGGGGATCGCTTTAGGGGCTCGGACATGCCCCCTGGCCCTGGAGATCGCTTTAGGGGCTCAGACATGCCCCCTGGCCCTGGGGATCGCTTTAGGGGCTCAGACATGCCCCCTGGCCCTGGGGATCGCTTTAGGGGATTAGACATGCCCCCTGGCCCTGGGGATCGCTTTAGGGGCTCAGACATGCCCCCTGGCCCTGGAGATCGCTTTAGGGGCTCAGACATGCCCCCTGGCCCTGAAAATCGCTTTAGGGGCTCAGACATGCCCCCTGGCCCTGGGGATCGCTTTAGGGGTTTAGACATGCCCCCTGGCCCTGGGGATCGCTTTAGAGGCTCAGACATGCCCCCTGGCCCTGGGGATCGCTTTAGGGGCTCAGACATGCCCCCTGGCCCTGGGGATCGCTTTAGGGGCTCAGACATGCCCCCTGGCCCTGGGGATCGCTTTAGGGGCTCAGACATGCCCCCTGGCCCTGGGGATCGCTTTAGAGGCTCAGACATGCCCCCTGGCCCTGGGGATCGCTTTAGGGGCTCAGACATGCCCCCTGGCCCTGGGGATCGCTTTAGGGGCTCAGACATGCCCCCTGGCCCTGGGGATCGCTTTAGAGGCTCAGACATGCCCCCTGGCTGGCCCTGCCCCCTGGGGGGATCGCTTTAGAGGCTCAGACATGCCCCCTGGCCCTGGGGATCGCTTTAGAGGCTCAGACATGCCCCCTGGCCCTGGGGATCGCTTTAGGGGCTCAGACATGCCCCCTGGCCCTGGGGATCGCTTTAGGGGCTCAGACATGCCCCCTGGCCCTGGGGATCGCTTTAGGGGCCCAGACATGCCCCCTGGCCCTGGGGACCGGTTTAGGGGCCCAGACATGCCCCCTGGCCCTGGGGACCGGTTTAAGGGCCCAGACATGCCCCCTGGCCCTGGGGACCGGTTTAAGGGCCCAGACATGCCCCCTGGCCCTGGGGACCGGTTTAAGGGCCCAGACATGCCCCCTGGCCCTGGGGACCGGTTTAAGGGCCCAGACATGCCCCCTGGCCCTGGGGACCGGTTTAAGGGCCCAGACATGCCCCCTGGCCCTGGGGACCGGTTTAAGGGCCCAGACATGCCCCCTGGCCCTGGGGACCGGTTTAAGGGCCCAGACATGCCCCCTGGCCCTGGGGACCGGTTTAAGGGCCCAGACATGCCCCCTGGCCCTGGGGACCGGTTTAAGGGCCCAGACATGCCCCCTGGCCCTGGGGACCGGTTTAAGGGCCCAGACATGCCCCCTGGCCCCGGCGACCGGTTTAAGGGCCCCGACAAGCCCCCTGGCCCCGGCGACCGGTTTAAGGGCCCCGACAAGCCCCCTGGCCCCGGCGACCGGTTTAAGGGCCCCGACAAGCCCCCTGGCCCCGGCGACCGGTTTAAGGGCCCCGACAAGCCCCCTGGCCTTGGGGACCATTTTAAAGAGGGTGATCTGCCCTTTTCTCAAGCACAAAATAGATTTGGTGATTTTGATGGTCCGCGTCGGGATAATTGGAGCCCTGCTGATAAAGACAATTTTGATGCTGCAGATATGCCCTTACATGACCGTCAAGATAACAGGGTTCCCTTTAGTGATAGGTGGAGCCCAGGTGATAAAAAAGGGAGACCAGATTGGCCACGGGGGAGAGGTGATGGGGGGAATAGGCCTCCTTTGTTGGTAGGTTCTGCTTTAGAGAAGTCTGAAATACAAGGTAACACAGCAAATATTACCACTAAAAGTTATCAAAGCCAATTCAAAAAGAAGCCAATTTCTAAAGAGACTGAAGTCTGTCTGGGTGCTGATTCTTTTGCTGGTGATCAGAGAGATGAAAAACAAGAGCCGCAAAATATTGATATGAAACAAGTTGATGAGCCCTCGAAGGATGGTGCACCCAAGAAAGCAGAAGGTCCAGCTGTCCAGGATGCGTCAAAAACTGCAACCTCAGCATCTTCTGAGCTGCATAAACCAGTAGAAGCTGCAGATTCCAGTAAAGATACATCTAAAGCTTCAGACTTGCCTAAAACTGATCCATTGGGTGGCCAAACCTTGCCTGACGCGAGTAAAGTAAATAAGCCATTGCCTGCATCATCAGTTCATTTAGATGCAACACAGGGTCTTGGTCAAATAGAGACTACAAGTACATCTGGTAAGGGTGAAATAGAATTGCCTGGCTACAGTAAGCCTTCAGTGTCACAAGTTTCATCTCCCAAGACTGCTAAACCAGATGCTCCGTTACCTACCCCATTAATGGCCAGTAAGCCAGAAGAGCCTACTGATGGTCCAAGTTCCTTTGGAAAACAGGATGCTTTTCCGAGTCCTTTCCCTAATAGGTCAGGTGGCCTGCTCCCTACTCCTGTGTTAGATGGCCCTTTTACACCCCATAACATGCCACCATTCAGGCCGCAGGCTCCTCACTCATTGCCAGGTGACCCTTGGGCTCCTCCATTGAGGGCAGCTGATCCATGGGCTGCTTCTGTTAGGCCAACTGGACCAAGGGGGGCTCTTTCAATAAGGCCAATCAGGCCAGGTGGTGGGCCCAGGGCAGCTCCTCCAGTCTGGCTGGGTGGGCCCAGGGCAGCTCCTCCAGTCAGGCCTGGTGGGCCGAGGCCAGATCTTTTAGTCAGGCCGAGGGGAGGTCCTCCAGTTAGAATGGGTGGGCCGAGGGGAGGTCCTCCAGTTAGAATGGGTGGGCCAAGGGGTGGTCCTCCACTTAGAATGGGTGGGCCGAGGGGAAGGCCTCCACTTAGAATGGGTGGGCCGAGGGCAGGTGCTCCTGGGGGACCCTTTTCTGCTTGGGAAGAACCTCTAGAAAGAATGGCTGAAGGTGAGGACAGTGATAAATATGATTCGTCCATGGGAGCTGATCCTGAGGACCCATATACTGAGGCAGATGAAGAGGGGGGAACTTATTCACATGATCCAGAGGGTGGTCAGGGCAGACCAGAATTTCCTGATGATGATGATGATGCAGGAGATTTTTTCCACCAAGATCCAGGCAGGCAAGGTGGTTTTAGAGAAGACGATGAACAAGATTGGCCAGAAAATTATGATGGGCGATTTGATCACCGTGGGAGAGGAAGAGCAAGAGGGTTTATGCGTGGTCGACCTCCACCCAGACCAGGCAACCGTGAGATGGATGTTTCAGATGACAGAGACTTTGAGCCACGAGGACATTTGCCAGATGAGAGGGCTTTATTTAGAGAAGGTTTGACCGAGCCGCCGCCATTTGGTCGAGAGCCTTTACTTAGAGAACCAAGGTTTCTTGATAGAGAGAGGTTTTCTAAGGACCCACTCTTAGAGGCGCGAAGGAGGGATTTTGCGCTCGGGGACGAGAGGTTGGATGAATGGGAAAGAGAGAGATTGTGGAGAGCTCGTGATCCAGACTTCCTACGAGATCCGTTTCTGGATCTATATCTGAGAGATGAACGACTGCCCTTACGGCCACCACACCTTCCTCGTGATATAGATGCAAGACTTGATCCTCGGTATGATCCATACCTAGACAGAGTCATTAATTACAACAGGCTAGAAAGACCTTATTTATTTGATCTGGATCTTGACAGAGACTATCTGAGGATTCCAGAAGACCTTGATTTACCACTTCGGGATAGAGATTGGTTGTCTTCTCGAAGGCCTTTGTCACCACATCGTCCATATTCCCCTGTCCGAGCACGTTCCCCTCTACCACCACTCCCACCAATTGACAGATATCTGGATGATAGGTGGAGATTGGATAGAGATTTGGATGATAGAGATTTGGCAGATAGAGATTTCCGTGATCGTGGTGAGCTTCGTATTAGAGAATATCCAGAACGCCCTCTGTGGCATGAAGACAGAAATCCTGATTTGCTTTCTGAAAGATCAGAATTGGAGCTCAAAGATGGTCGATGGTATCCCCCTGGAGAAAGAGTGAGCGAAGGCCCGAATACACTTCCTGGAGATTCAGATTCATCGACTCATCCTGAACAGTCAGAGATACCAGGAGGGGAGTCTAGTGCAGCGGGCGTTTTGGCCCTGAGTCAGCGGCAACATGAGATCATTCTGAAAGCGGCACAAGAGTTGAAAATGCTCAGGTGGGTCTTTTTTTGGTGCTGTCCATGATTTTTTTTTTTAGGAATTTTATGAATTGTTCTGTGAATTGTGCACTTACCTTTCTATTTGATTTTGTAAAGGGAGCAGAAGGAGCAGCTGGATAATTTAAAAAACTTTTTTGGCGATGCAGAACCATCAAACTCTACGGGAAAACTGGCATCAGATGTAAAGGCCAGTGGGGAACAAAAACAGGTAGGTTTTCAGTAATGCATGTCTTGTGATTTTAGTGACCCTGTAAAATCTCAGGTGAGCTTTGGGCGATGGGGGGCTGGAGGGCGGGCAGGTTTGGGCGCTGGGGGCTAGAGGGCGGGTGGGTTTGGGCGCTGGGAGCTAGAGGGCGGGCGGGTTTGGGCGCTGGGAGCTAGAGGGCGGGCGGGTTTGGGCGCTGGGGGCTAGAGGGCGGGCGGGTTTGGGCGCTGGGGGCTAGAGGGCGGGCGGGTTTGGGCGCTGGGGGCTAGAGGGCGGGCGGGTTTGGGCGCTGGGGGCTAGAGGGCGCTGGGGCGCTAGCTAGGGCGGGCGGGTTTGGGAGCTAGAGGGCGGGTTTGGGAGCTAGAGGGCGGGCGGGTTTGGGCGCTCGGAGCTAGAGGGCGGGCGGGTTTGGGCGCTGGGAGCTAGGGGGCGGGCGGGTTTGGGCGCTGGGAGCTAGGGAGCTAGGGGGCGGGCGGGTTTGGGCGCTGGGAGCTAGGGGCGGGCGGGTTTGGGCGCTGGGAGCTAGGGGGCGGGCGGGTTTGGGCGCTGGGAGCTAGGGGGCGGGCGGGGGCGCTGGGAGCTAGGGGCGGGTTTGGGCGCTGGGAGCTAGGGGGCGGGCGGGCGGGTTTGGGCGCTGGGAGCTAGGGGGCGGGCGGGTTTGGGCGCTGGGAGCTAGGGGGCGGGCGGGGGAGCTAGGGGGCGGGCGGGTTTGGGCGCTGGGAGCTAGGGGGCGGGCGGGTTTGGGCGCTGGGAGCTAGGGGGGGGGCGGGCAGGTTTGGGAGCTGGGAGCTAGAGGGCGGGCAGGTTTGGGAGCTGGGAGCTAGAGGGCGGGCAGGTTTGGGGGGAGCCGGCAGGCCGGCAGGTTTGGGCGCTGGGGGGCCGGCAGGTTTGGGCGCTGGGGGGCCGGCAGGTTTGGGCGCTGGGGGGCGGGCAGGTTTGGGCGCTGGGGGGCGGGCAGGTTTGGGCGCTGGGAGCTTGTTTTAGGTGCTGGGGGACTGGAGAGGGAACAGGTTGGGAGTTGGAGCAAGTGGGTTCAGGCATTTGGGCCGGAGAGGGAGTGGGTTTAGACACTGGGTGTTGTAGCTGGAGCCTGTTTAGGTGCTGGGGACTAAAAAATAAGTGGGTTTGGGGGCTGGAGAGGGGGCAAATGTATTGGCCTGCTTGAGTTGGAGGGGGGGTGCTGGGAGTAAGAGTGGGAAATGTTGAGGCAGCTTGCATGAGGAGAGAATGCAGGGAGGGTTGCATAAGTAGAATGAGCATCATTAGCAAGTCAGAATATAAACGGCATTACCCTCTGACGATACAGGGTGCCAGAGATGTGTGAATTACAAAAAATGTTGCAGCTGAATAGCTTTAAATGTGTTTTGTAGGTTTAATGTTTGACTAGAGTTGAGCTTTTAGCAATAGGAGACTTTAAAAACACTTATGATGCATTTTGTTTCCTGTCAGCCACCACCTGTGACTGGAGCAGACCCAGGATCCTCCACTTCAACAGCCGGTAGAGCTGTCGGTGAACATTGGGAACAAGAAAGGAGGGGGACCCTTCCCATGGGTTCCAAACTTTCTGGAATTCAGCAAACTGTGGACTATGCTCATGGCCGAGGTGAGCAGCCCCTCCATAACTGTCCTCTGTACACGCCATTACTTTGCTTTTTATGCATGGTCTGCTGTACTGGTTACCACCTCATTGCTATCCTCTGTCCGTGCTATCTGCTGCACTTGGGACTCATGGTATGTTTTTGTTTTAGATCTTGCTATTGGCAAAGTGGAGCAGACTCCCTATGGTGAGCGGGTTATGCTCCTTCCAGAGCCAACAATGGACAGAGGTGGAATACAAGGTAAATGCTACACTGAAGACCATATGCGAGTTCTAAACTTGTAGCTCCCTCTGCATTACCTGACCATGCTACATGTGCGTCACACTGTAACCGTTACCCTTCTGTCAGTGGTTACCTGTCTGTGCTGCCCCGTGGGTCATCTGTGTGAGTTATGCGTGTCACGCTCTAACACAGAGGTGTCCAATCTTTTTGACCTTCCTGGGCCACATTGGAAGAGGAATTGTATTGGTCATAAAATACACTAATAGTAGCTGATAAGCAGAAATTTGCTAGAATAAAACATTATAGATAAGGGGATTTGATTTCAACTATATGTGCTGTGTGGGGAGGGGGCTTTGGGGGAAACTGAAATCTTGGGTGCAACAATCCCCTAGATACAGACAAGCCTGCCACTTTTGAGTCCCTGACTTTGCTACTTCCAGTGCCTTTACAAACTTGCCATCCCTCCAGAGGTGCCTGAATTCTCATTGTTGACCATGATTCCATGACCTTCCTCCATACATGCATGTGCTTAACTTGTCCCTGTCAACCGCCGTGCCTTTTATGCTTGCGCGCCATCCCTACAGACATGCCTGGGCTGCATGCTGAACTCTCTGGGACACCCCTGCTATAATGGCTCCACCTAGGGCTGCAACTAATGATTATTTTCATAATCGATTAGTTGGCTGATTGTTTCGATTAATTGGATAATAGCTTTAAAAAAAAATATTGCATTTAACTCCTTGCCGACCGCCCGCTGTCATATTACTGCGGGATGGTGGCACTGCTACACGGGAGCACGTAGCTCTACGTCCTCCCTTTAGCAGCTTGTAGGGCACCCGCGCGTGCCCAGCGGGTACGATCGCCGCCGGGCACTCGCGATTGCTCGTTACAGAGCGGGGAACGGGAGCTGTGTGTAAACACACAGCTCTCGTTCCTGTCAGCGGAGGAAACGCTGATTTTCTGTTCATACAATGTATGAACAGAAGATCAGTGATTTCCCCTAGTGAGGCCCTCCCCCCCCTACAGTTAGAACACACCCAGGAACACACCCCTTCACTGCCAATGGCATTTTTTTAGTAATACAATGCATTTTTATAGCATTGATCGCTATAAAAATGCCAATGGTCCCAAAAATGTGTCAAGTGTCCGATGTGTCCGGCATAATATCGCAGTACCAAAAAAAAACGCTGATCGCCGCCATTACTAGTAAAAAAATATTAATAATAAAAATGCCATAAAACTACCCCCTTTTTTGTAAACGCTATAAATTTTGCGCAAACCAATCAATAAACGCTAATTGCGATTTTTTTTTTTTAACGAAAAATATGTAGAAGATTACGTATCGCCCTAAACTGAGGAAAAAAAGTTTTTTCATATCTTTTTTGGGGAAAATGTAAAATGTAGCAAAATGTAAAAAATATTGCATTTTTTTTTCAAAATAGTCGCTCTAATTTTGTTTATAGCGCAAAAATAAAAACCACAGAGATGATCAAATACCACCAAAAGAAAGCTCTATTTGGGGGAAAAAAAGGACGCCAATTTTGTTTGGGAGCCACGTCGCACGACCCCGCAATTGTCAGTTAAATCGACGCAGTGCCGAATCACAAAAAGTGCTCTGGTCTTTGGACAGCAATATGGTCCGGGGCTAATGTGGTTAAAAAAAAAAAAATTGGGCCAATTTGTTAGGCAGATTACAAAAAACACATTGCCGCAAAAACACATTACATGCTTTTCTGAAGCTTCTCCATTGAAGTATATTGAACCAAAAAAACAAAATTGCACCGTTTTGCCTTAAAAGTCCTTCCCCTTTCCAAATACGCAGCAGCTGAAAAAATCATGGATATGAATGTGCCCCATAGGAAAACATGTAAATCAACTGTAGTGTGCAAAAAGCACCAAAAAACAGAGGTGTGACCCAGGCCTGAGTTGTTTAGTAACATAATGGGGATAAAAAAACTAAAATAAGTACAAAAAGCAAATAATCGCTACTGCAAGGGGTTCATTTTTTTTTTACTGTGGGACAGTGAAAGTAATATTTACAGTAGCGATTTGCTTTTTTGTACTATACAGGGCTAATTTTTTTTTTTTTAACCCCATTATGTTACTGGCCGATTAATTGATTATGAAAATTGTAATCGATTAATTTCATAATCGATTAGTAGTCGATTAATCGATTAGTTTCGGCCCTAGCTCCACCTTCTGTAATTTAATCAGTCCATGCTGCATGTGTCGCACTATACCTGCTCCCCCTTCTGCCAGGTCACCTGCAGTGCTACATGTGTCGGACTATAACTGCTCCTTGAGTGTGACCATTTCAGCACTGCACCCCATCTTCTACCTGTGTCTCCTCTTCATGTGTCAGCTGGTACTGTGTACTTGTTTTTTGTCTTGCCCGCCTCAGAAGTGGGTCAGCACTGAAGATTTTTCTCTTTTTAGACTTGTTAGATTCGTTTGATCGTGACTTCAGGGACCGTGATCCCTACTATGAAAGGATGAAAAATGCAGATCGGCGAGATTATGAACGGGATCGCTCAGATAGAGATCGTGTTGATCATGAGAGGGATCGGGATCGTCATTCCCGAGAAGACCGGTATGTGTCCGTTCTGTTGAGTGCAAAACTTATCGGTGTCATTATGAATTTCACAATCATCTGTATATCTTTTGTAGGTCTTCCTACCGTGACAAAGAGAGCTCGAGCCGACGTAGCACCTCTGACAAACAGTATGATCGGAAGGTGGATCGGCCTGGATATGAGGGGCCCCCATCATCGTATGGAGGTGAGGCTGAGTGACACACTGGTATCAATTTTGCTAGAGTGCACAAATTGGTGCAGCTGTGCATGGTAGCCAATTGGCTTCTTGAGCTTGTTCAATTAAGCTTTGGCAATACAACCTGGAAGCTGATTGGTGCAGGGCTGCACCAGATTTTGCAGTAAATGAACCCCACTGCACCTCACCTGTATCTTATTAGGAGCAAACATTATATGGTTTGTGTTTTGGCAGGAAGCCGTAGAAATTTCCCAGAGGAACGACCTGGCATACAACCTCCAATGCCTGCCCCACCACCAGAGAAGAAGCCAGAGACCAAAAATGTAGATGATCTTCTTAAGAAACCTGGACGAGAGAGTCGGCCTGATCGTGTATGCTATCTTTTATTCCCATATATCTCTGCTGTATATTTCATGATTTTATTCCATTAATAAACACAAATTGTCTCTTTTAGATTGTGGTAATCATGAGGGGTTTGCCAGGAAGTGGAAAAACGCATGTTGCTAAACTGATTAGGGTAAGTGCATTTTCAGTTCTCGTTCCCTGCCAGCAGGGGAAGATTCCTACCTGTCAACCGGGTAGACTCCTATAACGCATGCCCTGCTAGAAAGAGGCACCTATCCGTCACTGATGACTCTGCCAGCAGGGGGAGACTTTCTGGTAACGGGTGGCCAGCAGAGGGAGTCTTATTGGTCACTGGTGGGCCTATCAGTGTAGACTCATACCAGTCACTGGTTGCAAGGCATTATACAACCTATTGAATGACTTCAGGGCATTGCCCAATGTTGTATTCTTTGGGTTTTCCCTTGCATGTATTGGTACAGAAACCCCCTCTCACTTTCTGCTTATGTTGTTGCACAGGACAAAGAGGTGGAGTATGGAGGATCGGCCCCCAGAGTCTTGAGTCTTGATGATTATTTCATCACAGAGGTTGAAAAGGTTGACAAGGATCCAGAATCAGGAAAAAAAGTGAAAAGAAAGGTGAGTAGAGAAGAAGTTGGGGAAGGGGTCCTTTTTTGTGTTCTCCCACACCGTAACACGCAATTGGTTTTGTTGCTTCAGGTTATGGAGTATGAATACGAGCCAGAAATGGAGGAGACTTATCGTAGCGGCATGCTGAAGACCTTCAAGAAGACTCTCGATGATGGCTTCTTCCCGTTCATTATACTGGACAGTATCCATGATCGCGTGCGCCATTTTGAGCAATTCTGGAGTGCTGCCAAGACTAAAGGATTTGAGGTGCAGTGTGAATTCACTAATGACATAAAATATGTTATGTTTAATGGCCTCCCAGGACTTTATTTTACAATTCCTTTTATATGTTAAGAGAAGTATGGGTTTTGTGTTTAAGAGGGGAGAGATATGAGAGAGAAGTGCATTTAAAAAAATTATAAATTGATTTGCATTTTAATCAGTGAAATAAGTATTTGACCCCTTTACAAAACATGATTTGGTTACTTGGTGGCCAAACCCTTGTTGGTGATCAGAGGTCAGACGTTTCTTGTAGTTTGCTTCCAGGTTTGCACACATCTCGGGAGGGATTTTGTCCCACTCCTTTGCAGATCCTATTCATGTCATTAGTTTTTAGGTTGCTGACGTTTGGTAATTCGAACTTTCAGCTCCCTCCATATATTTGGGGATTAATATCTGGAGACTGGCCCTTTTGATGTGGTGAAGTTGTCCTGTCCCCTTTGCAGAAAAACGCTCCCAAAGCATATTGTTTCCACTTCCATGTTTGACTGTGGGAGTGGTGTTCTTGGAGTCACAAACACAGCGAGTTGAGTTGATGCCAAAGAGCTCGATTTTTGGCCTTCTCTGACCAAAACACTTTCACCCAAGTCCTCTGAATCATTCAGATGTTCATTAGCAAACTTCAGACGAGTCTGTACATGTGCAGGGGGACCTTGCAGGCGCTACAGTATTTCATGGTGTAGTGTGTTACCAATTGTTTTCTTGGTGACTATGGTACCAGCTGCCTTGAGATAATTGACAACGTTCTCCCGCATAGTTCTGAGCTGATTCCTCACCGTTCTCATGATCATTTAAACTCCACCAGGTGAGATCTTTCATGGAGCCCCAGACCGAGGGAGACTGACAGTTTTGTGGTTTTTCCATTTGTGAATAATTGCACCAACTGTTGTCACCCTCTCACAAAGCTGCTTGGCGATGGTCTTGTAGCCCATTCCAGCCTTGTGTAGGTCTACAATCTTGTCCCCAACATCCTTGAACACCTAAATCGTGGAGCGATTGGAATCTGATTGATTGCTTCTGTGGACAGATGAGAGCGATCTTAAATCTCAGCTGATGACCTGTATAGACACCTGGAAACCAGAAATCTTGCTTATAGAGGATCGAATACTCATTCACTCATTAAGATGCAAATCAATTTAACTTTTTGTAAAGTTTTTTTTTGTCTAAAAAGAAACCTACCATAAAAATTATAGACTGATACATTTTGTCAGTGGGCAAACGTACAAAATCAGCAGGGGATCAAATACTTTTTTTCCCCTCACTGTACCTATGTGGATGCAGCATTGGTCCAGTGCGGCATCTGTCCCTCAACCGGGTCTAACACTGAGAATGATTAGTAAGTACTCAGATCTCCCTGAGCAGATTGCTGATGACTGTCGGTCTCCGGCTTTCTGGTTTGTTTCCCCCGACCCTCCTGTGCTCACTGGATCATTGGGCTGTGGAGGGGGCAGGAGTGGCTGACTCAGGTTCTCGGCGGCTTGCTGAGGCTGAGCAGGTGATGGTCCAGTCATGTGGGCACATCCCAACCATGTGGTGGCGATCTTTCCAGAGCCTGGACCGGCTCTGTGACGTCAGCCGACAGCGGTCTTCAGCCCACTGTCTACTGAAATTGGGTCACGGCAGCGCAGAACGAACTGCACTCCTGTGATCCACAGGAAAAGTACGGCCAAACAAACTGTGGCTGTACTTGACCTTTTAAACCCCCTAAGAAGATTGTCTTTTCAATTTCTCATAAGATGCCCCTTCTCCTTCCTAAGACTGTCCTCTACCCCAATTATATAATAACCCCCAAGATTGTCCTTGCCCCCAAATTCTATAACGACCACAGGACTGTGCTTTACACCCTCTGTTTTATATAATGGCCCCCTCCAGGGCTATCCAGAACGTACCTCATAACCAACCCAGGATGGCCCTTTACATATAGCTCATTATGTAATGACTCGCAGGACTGTGCGTTACATTTCCTATTCTATACTAATCCCCCTTCCGGATGGTTTTGGACCATTTTTTTAATTTCTCCTATTTTATAAAGGCTGTTCCTTCTGTTTTTAGGTCTATCTGGCGGAGATCACTGCGGACACCCAGACGTGTGCAAAGAGGAACGTGCACAGCCGAAAGCTGAAGGACATAAATAAGGTAAATAATGTGGGAGTATCTGATCCCTCCTGTGTGGTGTCTGGCCCAATCCTTGTACAATTAAGTGGCAACCACCCCAACCTATAACTGGCCTTTGCAGCAAGGTGCACATGGAAGGGCAATGCACAGACACACTTGCAAACCTGAAAAAAAAAACACATTAGCCCTGTAACAGTTTATATTAAAAACGGAGGGTTGGGTTTTGCACAAATTTGCAAATCTATCCACAAGCCACAGTGTCCATGCCAAGGGACCTCCTGTAAATTCTGTAGTCCTAATTTTAAATGCCCAGAGCCTCTATAGTAGAAGCACATACAAATAGATTAAAGCAGGTATGTTGGGGTGGGGAGGGGGTGCCCACCCCCTTCTTAAAAGCACAGGGACATATGTGATGCCCAGCAAGAGCACAATGGCAGAGAAGGCATCCATTGCGTTCCTGTACCCAATTCATCCAACTATACATTTCTTATCGTCTCTCTAGATGTCTGACAACTGGGAACCAGCTCCACGTCACATGATCCGCTTAGACATACGCTCTTTGCTTCAGGATGCCGCAATTGAAGAGGTAATTATTGGGGGGACATCCACCATAAGCTTGGTGCTTCCTCCTACTGGGAAGATTGTGGGTGGAGGAGGTTGGATTCCTTTCTTTTGGAATGTGATTTGGGGGGGGGGGGGGGGGATAGATATTTTGGATACCAGACTGGGTTGTTGGAAGTGAATATCTTCTATAAAAGCTGAGCTGCTTGTGTTCGATTCCATAGGTTGAAATGGAGGATTCTGAGCCTTCATCCGAGCCACAAAAAGATGAGAAAAAGGAGGCAGCTGAAGAGGAAGACAACGATCGGGTAGGACAGGCTGCAGTGTCTTACAACTCATGGAAAAACGTAGGAGATGTTCTATATAACATATTTCTCGTGCATACTCTGAAGGTTTCTAAAATACTTGGCAAGTCTTCCAGGACATATAGGATCCCCTTGCTGCCAGCTCTGTACCTGATATAACACTATATTACCATTTTATTACAGGCTACTACTCTTACAACATCTTTTTATGACCCCTAAATGCAGCTGGATTTATCCATTATCACATACCCTCTTTAATCATCTCTCTCCCCTTCAGATCACCCCACCCACTTGGCTCTGTCCCTCCACCTGTCACCGGCCCCTCGCCTGCCTGCCCATTTGTGTCGCCACAGGCCCCTCGTCTGCCTGCCCATTTGTGTCGCCACCGTCCCCTCGCCTGCCTGCCCTTTTGTGTCGCCACCGTCCCCTCGCCTGCCTGCCCATTTGTGTCGCCACCGTCCCCTCGCCTGCCTGCCCATTTGTGTCGCCACCGGCCCCTCGCCTGCCTGCCCATTTGTGTCGCCACCGGCCCCTCGCCTGCCTGCCCATTTGTGTCGCCACCGGCCCCTCGCCTGCCTGCCCATTTGTGTCGCCACCGGCCCCTCGCCTGCCTGCCCATTTGTGTCGCCACCGGCCCCTCGCCTGCCTGCCCATTTGTGTCGCCACCGGCCCCTCGCCTGCCTGCCCATTTGTGTCGCCACCGGCCCCTCGCCTGCCTGCCCATTTGTGTCGCCACCGGCCCCTCGCCTGCCTGCCCATTTGTGTCGCCACCGGCCCCTCGCCTGCCTGCCCATTTGTGTCGCCACCGGCCCCTCGCCTGCCTGCCCATTTGTGTCGCCACCGGCCCCTCGCCTGCCTGCCCATTTGTGTCGCCACCGGCCCCTCGCCTGCCTGCCCATTTGTGTCGCCACCGGCCCCTCGCCTGCCTGCCCATTTGTGTCGCCACCGGCCCCTCGCCTGCCTGCCCATTTGTGTCGCCACCGGCCCCTCGCCTGCCTGCCCATTTGTGTCGCCACCGGCCCCTCGCCTGCCTGCCCATTTGTGTCGCCACCGGCCCCTCGCCTGCCTGCCCATTTGTGTCGCCACCGGCCCCTCGCCTGCCTGCCCATTTGTGTCGCCACCGGCCCCTCGCCTGCCTGCCCATTTGTGTCGCCACCGGCCCCTCGCCTGCCTGCCCATTTGTGTCGCCACCGGCCCCTCGCCTGCCTGCCCATTTGTGTCGCCACCGGCCCCTCGCCTGCCTGCCCATTTGTGTCGCCACCGGCCCCTCGCCTGCCTGCCCATTTGTGTCGCCACCGGCCCCTCGCCTGCCTGCCCATTTGTGTCGCCACCGGCCCCTCGCCTGCCTGCCCATTTGTGTCGCCACCGGCCCCTCGCCTGCCTGCCCATTTGTGTCGCCACCGGCCCCTCGCCTGCCTGCCCATTTGTGTCGCCACCGGCCCCTCGCCTGCCTGCCCATTTGTGTCGCCACCGGCCCCTCGCCTGCCTGCCCATTTGTGTCGCCACCGGCCCCTCGCCTGCCTGCCCATTTGTGTCGCCACCGGCCCCTCGCCTGCCTGCCCATTTGTGTCGCCACCGGCCCCTCGCCTGCCTGCCCATTTGTGTCGCCACCGGCCCCTCGCCTGCCTGCCCATTTGTGTCGCCACCGGCCCCTCGCCTGCCTGCCCATTTGTGTCGCCACCGGCCCCTCGCCTGCCTGCCCATTTGTGTCGCCACCGGCCCCTCGCCTGCCTGCCCATTTGTGTCGCCACCGGCCCCTCGCCTGCCTGCCCATTTGTGTCGCCACCGGCCCCTCGCCTGCCTGCCCATTTGTGTCGCCACCGGCCCCTCGCCTGCCTGCCCATTTGTGTCGCCACCGGCCCCTCGCCTGCCTGCCCATTTGTGCTGCCACCGGCCCCTCGCCTTCCTGCCCATTTGTGTCGCCACGGCCCCTTTTCCTGCCTGCCCATTTGTGTCGCCACGGCCCCTTTGCCTGCTTATTTGTGTCGCCACTGGCCCCTCGCTCATTTGTGTCGCCACTGGCCCCTCGCTCATTTGTGTCGCCACTGGCCCCTCGCTCATTTGTGTCGCCACTGGCCCCTCGCTCATTTGTGTCGCCACTGGCCCCTCGCTCATTTGTGTCGCCACTGGCCCCTCGCTCATTTGTGTCGCCACTGGCCCCTCGCTCATTTGTGTCGCCACCGGCCCCTCGCTCATTTGTGTCGCCACCGGCCCCTCGCCTGCCTGCCCATTTGTGTCGCCACCGGCCCCTCGCCTTCCTGCCCATTTGTGTCGCCACCGGCCCCTCGCCTTCCTGCCCATTTGTGTCGCCACCGGCCCCTCGCCTTCCTGCCCATTTGTGTCGCCACCGGCCCCTCGCCTGCCTGCCCATTTGTGTCGCCACGGCCCCTTTGCCTGCCTGCCCATTTGTCGCCACGGCCCCTTTGCCTGCTCATTTGTGTCGCCACCGGCCCCTCGCTCATTTGTGTCGCCACCGGCCCCTCGCTCATTTGTGTCGCCACCGGCCCCTCGCCTGCCTGACATCTGCATTCCTTGTGTGTGGGCTTTGGTTCTGAGTGTAGGCACATTGCTGCATGGATGCCCTCGTATATAAAGGCATTCCTCTGCTGACTGCATGTTTCCTGTTAACCCTTGCAGTTTTTATTTCCTGTGACACAGGTTTATCTTCCGAAAAGCAAGTGGGAAATGGATACGTCTGAAGCCAAACTGGGTAAGTGTCTGCTGGGGCTGATGTTATTGCTAGGTAAATTTACATGCCGGGTGATGTCCCTGGATTGGGACCGGTGTCGCAGGCATTGAATGCTTATGTGGAATAGTAATACATTTCACATTACGACACGCTCTACAGGAAGCTATCTTGAATTGTCAACAATCATTTCTTAATAAAACTTAAGTTAATGAGTTCTGGAAAAGCCGATGTCTTCGGAGACTGGCTGCTCCTCAATGCAGAAAAGGTAGAAGCATTGCGAATGATGGGGGAGGGTATGCTGAATGGAAAGGCTAGACTCTTTAATGCACAAGCATCAGATCCCTTTATTTGGTATTTGTGCAATGTTTTCTGTACAACACCCTCCTGGATTCTCTTTTTGTAGGATTTCCTTACTTAATAGATAAGGAAAAAATAAGGGTTAAGTTTGTGTCAATTGCTTACAATTAACATTTTATTTGCCCTTATAACCCCCTTCACTCCTTGGGGTTCTTTCACACTATTTTATTAAATTTTTGTTTTTTCCTGGCAAGAAAATGTTTTCTTTTTTAAATCCTATGGCACTTTCCACACTGCTGCGTTACAGGTGCAGTGCGTTTTGAAAAGTGCTACATAAGCTGCACCAAAAATGCAGCCTCCCATTAAAATTAATGGAAATCATGGCAAAAACACACCGTGATTTATTTTTATCTTTTTGGTGAGTTTGAGTCGCTTTCATTTCACAGGTGCGGGAACCCAAAACCACTCGGCAAACGCATCCGAAACATCAAAATAGATTTGCTACAAAGCTGTGTGAAAGTACCCTAAGGCCCCTTTCACACTGGGGCGTTTTTCGAGCATTATTCGAGTGAAGCCTCATCTGCAATCCCAATGTGAATGCCTGAGTGCTTTTAGAGCCCTTTCACACCGCCAGCGCCCAAAAAACGCTGGTAAAGCACCGCTAAGACCCTAAAGTTTTGGGGCATTTTTGCAGTGCCTCAGTGTGAATCGGCAAGGTGTTTTTACAGCGCTATTCAATTTATTTCAATGGAGAGGAGTTTTTTCAGCGCCCAAAAGCTGCTCCAAAGATGCTGCTTGCAGGACTTTTCTCAACGCTCCGCCACTGTAGTGCCTCAGTGTGAAAGGGTAAGGTGTTTTTAAAGCTCTTTCAATTTATTTCAATGGAGAAGGGTGTTTTTCGAGCGTTTTTTTTCAGCGTTTAAAAGCGGCTCCAAAGATGCTTGCAGGAGTCGGTGTGAAAGGGTCCATTGAGATGCATGGAGAGCGTTTTATGAGCGTTTTAATAGCGCTATTTTTACTGCTAAAATGCTGTGAAAACGCTTCAGTGTGAAAGGGGTCTTGGTGTAAAACATAAATATTAATGCGTAAGCACAATTTTGCAACTTTTATCTCTCTGCAAGGAAAGCGAGATACAATGCATCTCTCTCCTCCATACACAGTGAAAACGTGGTGGTGGGCTTCACAGTGACTGATCAGCAATCGCATGACCCGGAATCAGGAGTTCTGGGTCCTGAATTTTAGTATGGGGCCCAGGGCTTTCGTGAGACCCCAGTCTGTGTTCTGCGAGCGTTCTGCAGTCATATGCAAATATGTGGCCCCTCAGAAAAAAAACTCCAGTCTAGCGGGGATGCATATTTGTTTGAGGTTGGCATGGGGGGGGGGTTAATTCCCAATAAATATATAAAAAAAAAATATTCATACTATATTGTAATTGTCTACCATTGTGTTGTAAAGCGCTGCTTAAAACTTTGTGTTTTTTTATCTGTTCAAAATTATACCATCCAGAAATCTAATATATACCCCAACTCTGTTCATAAGGCGATTATATAGATAAGAGAATTTTCTTTGTATTTCATCAGAAATTAAGTAGGTAGGGCTGACACCTTTCTGTTTTGGCGTTCAGAGTTTAGAATACAGCATGTGGCAGGTAGGAGCATACTATATTTCTGGAAGAGTCTTTACACACTATTTCTGGCATATCAAGTTATTTTTCTATGCTTACAGTTTTAAAGGGATGACACGTGAGAAAAAACAGGTTTGCATTCCACAGATTTCTTTTCTTTTGCCCTGACACACACTTAAGGTGGTTGTAAACTTGCATATACCCACTGAAGTGACTGGCCTCTGATGCACAGAAATTAAACAAGATCTCCTACATAAGTTGTACCTGTTATCCGTCGCCCGCTCTTCTCTATAGCCTCTTAAAGCACACCTTTTACACAGCATTTCTCAGCTGTAAAAGACACGGGGCGTAGATCTGACATCACACACTGCTCAGCAGAGAGCTGAGTGTTATTTGAGACCTGATTTGGAGGAAATAAAAATTACACCCCCCTACAGTCTCATAGGGAAACCTACATATCTGATTATGTCAATCACCCACTGTATGCTGGGGAGGTGGTGTCTGGTTAAATGATCAGAAGTGAGAGCAGACAGGAATCGCGCTAGGTTCTTTGGATTGGGGCAAGGACACACTATGTACTCACTATGTACACACTATGGATCTGCTTTTTAATTTGTGAACCAAAGGCTTCATTGTCAGTGATGTCTCTAGTGAATGGGTGGGCTAATGCAAACTTATTGTTGCATACGTCTATATATTGGTGTATGCACCGAAAATGATAAGTCGTGGAAAATTTGAATGAATTCTATTTTAAAATGTGACTTTAAATGGTAAAACAGACAAAATGTATATCAAAAGCCACCAAAAATCCAATGTAAAGGGAAATGTAGACTGATCACCAACATCGTGGGGGATTTCTGGGCACTAATGTAAGAGGGGGTTTACACCCATCAATTTAAATTGATCTTAACACTATCCAGTAGGAACCCGATGGTATTTGCTGTAAATTGCCAATATAGTGGCATTCCGGCGCTCCTGTACAGTAATGGGGACAAAAATGGATGGGGTGGGCATCTGCACCGCCATTGGTGGTGCGTTTTTCACAAGGGCATTGCCCATATGATAAAATAACGCTTGTTGAAAGTCCTAAGAAGCACCACTGGTACTGTACATCAAAACTGATGACCAGGAATGAGGCCACCACCTAAGGAAAATGGCCACAAACATTAAGTGGCCACATAGGGTGGGTGGCCTGTGTACAATAAAGGGGAAACCCTGCACCACATTCTGCTAAGGGGTAATGTGGAGGGACCCTTGCAATCCTGGGTTGTATATAACAACTCTTCGGGCCCCTGGGGCAAAATGGACCCCAGAGAGGTCCTAATCAATCCTTTAAATTTAACTTTTGACAGTTTATAGTTAGATTTTTGGCAACTATAGTTTCACATAAACCCAATATCTTTAAAGGGTTTGTGAAGGAATTTTATTTGATTAGCTTCCTTTACCTTAATGCAGTGCTGTTTTCATGTCCTCATTGTTCGTTTTTGCTCTCAAGTTGCTGTAACTCTTCTCTGATCTCCACACTGCCTGGTTGTCTGTTTCCTGATCACCACAGTACTGGGAGCTTTCTCTCTGTGGTCACTAATCAAGGAGGTGTGATTACTGTGTTTCTAAAACCTCTCAGCACCAATCATTTTCGTTTTTACAAACCATCACTGCCCTGTATTGCTCTGTGGCTCTGTACATTACAGAAGCAGGAAACGGCATGCAAAAACTAGACTAAAACTGCAGGTACATTATATGATTGATTTTTAGCTATTTTTAATCATTTTTAAAAGGAATCGGTTAACTATTATCCCTCTATACCCTGTAAACAGTCATTTCAGCAAAAAAAAAAATTTCCTTTAAGACTGAATTGATCCTTTAGTTTATAACACACACATCAATATACCGTACCTTGCAAAAGTATTCACACCCCTTGAACTTTACCACATTTTGTCATGTGATAGAACGCAAAGTGGCACATAATTGTGATTTTTTTTTTTTTCCAATTTTTTTTACAAATGTGAAAAATGTGGCGTGTATTTGTATTCAGCCCTTTACTCTGATACCTCTAACTAAAATCTAATGGAACAAATTGCATTTAGAAGTCACCTAATTAGTAAAGAGTCCATCTGTAATTTAATCTCCGTATAAATACAGCTGTTTTAAGAAGCCCTCAGAGGTTTGTTAGAGAACCTTGGTAAACAATGAACACACCAGACAGGTCAGGGATACAGTTGTGGAAAGGGTTTACATCGGAGTTGGGCTATAGTACAGTACATCATGCATACATCATTTTTTTTTTTTATATGTATAAAAGTCTTTTGTGTGCAGTAAATATTGCTGTGCATAATAGTGTGCAGTAAATATTGCTGTGCATAATAGAAGTAATTCTTCAAAGTAAACATTTCAACTTAAAGTGGAATTCCAGTCATATTAAGTTGGCATCAAAAAGTGTAGCTGCTGACTTTTAACAGCCACTCACCTGTCCCACGGTCCAGCGGTACGTTCACCCGCGCTGTGTTCGCCCTGTGTCCTCGGTGGCGCCGGCATCTCTTTTATAGGCATCCGTCTGTGACAGCTTGCGGCTTCACAACCTGCTGCCCACTGCACATGTGCGAGTGACGCTGCGCTATGTGACTGGTCCAGAAGTCTTCTAAGACCTGTCATATGTCCCAGAAGGTTTTGGGAGGGAGAACTTCTACTTCTGATTGCCTAGGCGACCATAAAAGAAGTGGGAGTGGGTACCTGTCAAAATCTGGTACCTGTTTCCTCCCACCCTCCTCCCCAAAAGCTCTTTTTCACAAACAGGAGCTGGGGAGGAGGCCTTGGGGTCCTTTCACACTAGCGGACCGTTTGTCCGTTCATTACAAGTCCGTTTACGGACTTGTAATGAACCCCTATGGGAGCGGATCCGTTAGCGGATGATGCATCCGCTAACGTCCGCCAGATCCGCATCCGTTTTTGCGGACGGAAGAATGTCCTATTTTTCTTCCGTCCGGCCAAACGGATCGGATGCAAACGGACAGACGGTCCGTTTCCATCCGACTCCCCATAGGGGAGAGCGGAGGAGAGACGGGGCGGTCCCTGCACAGTGTGCGGGGACCGCCCTGTCCGCCTGACAGCTCAGCGGAGACCCCCCGCTGAGCTGACGGACACACGGAGCGGACCGAAAAACGGACCGCTCCGTGTGTAAGGAGCCTTAAAGTGCAAGTTCCACTTTTTTGGGTGGAACTCCACTTTAATCTTTCTCGCTGATCAGAAGAAAAGCCCCTTTCCATTTGCAGTGTTGTGGAGTGAGACTACCTGGCCAGGATCTCCCTTCATATCTTTCAAGCGAGCTGCACGCTGCGCCATCTTAGTCGCTTTTTTCAATTCTTTAAATCGTCACATTACAGGATCCATATTTATAGTATCGTAACCAATTGCCTAGATGTATACATCAATCATTGACAAAGTGATAAATCAATTATTATGCATTATTTTAAAATATATATTTATGCCGACCTGCACACCTTTTTTTTTCATGGCCACTTCACAGGCTTCTACATTCCAGCGGTGATTTGTAGAAAATACCCTTCACACTGATCATGACTGGCATACAGAATATTGAATTATACAATCGCACACATTGCAACTTTTAAATAACTTTTCCAGTGTTTGCTCAAAATCAATAAAAAAAAAACACACAATCTTATTGTGATTACAAACCGCTTATCCTGATTGGATGGTAGATTCACAGGTCTGTGTATGTTGGGGGAATTCTATACAAATCGCGCCATTTTATTGGAACGTTTGATGCAAAATTGCTAACACAATTTAACACAATTGCTTTTTTTTATTTTATTATTTGATATTTAAACATGGAATTTATAAATGCAGAAAGTCATAAATGTATGTCTCCGCTCACATTTTGTGTCTGTGATGGAGGGGTATGGGAAGGACAGGAAGTCTCCGGCAGCTGTAAACTGATGCGGGGCTCTTTGCGGGTCCGTAATAAAAAAAATATAATGCTATAATTTGATAAATCCCTAAAACATTTTATTTTACTGCTTTGATCTCCACAGATTTTTAAAGAAAACGTGCAACTTTAACGTGTCATTAACCAACCCCCCCCCCCCCACCAGAAAGTGTTTATTCTAGGGCTGTTGCTGATTAAAATTTTCGTGTTCGATTAATCGATTTTCTTTTTAATCGATTAATCGACTAATTTTGATTAATTATAATGCACATACAGATCCAACTACTCTTAGCTGATCCCCTTGCAGTTAAACTCTGCATTAGTCAGTGGTAAATGTGGTATACACTATATACAATCACCCAGAACTAGTTTCCACAATCCATGACTTAACTTCACAGTTCGCACAAATACGTTTTGATTTCAAACTGACATAAGTAATTTTTTCGTATTAAACTTTAAGAAAAACAGTTATTTATTTATTATATTATAAAACGTATCTAGTATATTGACTGTCAGTCACTTTATAGTAGGCATCGCTTTAGCCAGTCACGCAGACCTACAGAGTGTTTACATTTTCTGGAAGCAGACATGATCGCATTTTATTGACAATATACCCTGAAGAACTGAACAGTCTTTCGCACGGAACAGATGTTGCCGATACACAAAGAATTGTCTGCACAAAACTGCTTAGGACAGGAAAACAATGGTTATTTTGCCCCCTTCCCCTGATGGAACCTGATGCTTCCTCCTGCTCCATAGATGGAAAGGTACCTCAATCCAATGGGTGCAGTTTGCTTGTATCCAGCAGGGTGAGTCTCGCTGTCCGGTGACGTCAAGAATTTTGATCGGTCAAAAAAGTTCAAGATTAATCGAGGAATTAATCTTTAATTTCCCCAGCCCTAGTTTATTCTAAAAGATTGTCTTCATTCATCTGTTCATTTCTTGAATATAAACTGGCTACACCCATTCTCCACTGTCAGTGGCAACTCTGTTGCAGCCACTCTTCCAGGTCCTGCGTTGCCACTTTCAGTGCGCGTGCTCTATCTATTTCTCCTCCTTGAAGCTGCCCCATGTGACTCTTCTTATCATTTGTGGGGTAGCATTAGCTCCCCGTCTTTTCTTAGCTCAGTTGCCTAGAGCATGTGACCATGGCCATTGTAAGAGCCGGTTCACACAGGGGCGACTCGTCAGGCATTTTAGCCACCTGACAAGTCGCGTCCCATTCTGTTCAATGGAACCATTCTAATAGAAGCGACTCAAGTCGCTCCGACTTAAAAAAAGGTTTCTGTACGAGTTTGGGGGCGACTCAGGATGACTTGCATTGACTTCAATACAGAAGTAATTTTGCAAGTCGCCTCTGAAGTCTTGAGGTCGCCTTGCCGATTTGCCCCCAAAGTCGTGCCGCCCGTGTGAACCGGGTCTAAGTGTAGCGCCTGTCATGAACATCTGCACAACAGCTTGTTTTCGTAAATTTGCTGTTTTATTACATTTTTCTTTTATATGAACCAGTATTCTTTTACTAGAATGAGAAGTTTTCTCCACATGCTTCTTCCCTGCTTGGCTGTGTGAGAAGTTCCCGGCGTAACGATATTTCTTCCCTCAGCTCTTTCCCTGATTTTGTTTTCCTTCAGCTTTTTCCTCCATGTCCTGCTCTGACCATGTGGGAAGTTCTCTCCCATCAGCTCTTTCCCTGATTGGCTGTGAGAGTTGTTCTCCTCCAACCAACTCTGTCCCTGAATGGCTTTAAGTGCTGATTCACACCAGACACAGTTCTGCTCAGTTCCTTGTGCCTTTTTCTGCACTAAAAATGCATGCACATTTGTTTTTAATGTATTCCAATGGCTCTAGTTCACACTAGGGCAGTCGTTTCCGGATGCAGAAACTGACCGGAACTGACTGTTTTGGTGCAGAAAGAAAAGCAACTACATCTGGTGTGAACTGGCCCTAAGGCCCCTTTCACACGGTTGGAACGTTCAGGTCCGCCTGTTGGTTTTGTCTGGGGACCTGAATGGCTGCTCCATACATCTCTATGGAGCGTCGGATGTCAGCGGTGACATGTCTGCTGACACCCGATCCACTAAAATCAGACGGATAGCGATACGTCACCATCCGTTCATGGAGGATCGGGTGAGATCTAATGAAAACAGACTTGCTGTCCACTTTTGTCCGATCTCTGTATGCTTTCTTTGTAGTGCATTCATTTATTTTACCACAATAAAGGGCTATTTTAGAATTTTACCTATTTTTGAGTGCAGTTGTCCAAAACCACCGCTCAGTGAGCAGAGGGGGACCGGTCATCCGCCGGCTCAGCGGAGAGATCTCCCGCTGAGCTGGTGGACAGCTGAAAGCGGCTCTGTCCCTGTGTGTAAGGGACCTAAGTGTTCTCTTCGTGCTTCTTCACTGATTGAGAATTTCCCCTTACACAGCTCCTTTGCTGATTGTTTGGGAAGTGCTTTCCCCAGCTCCTTTTTCTGATTGGCTGATCTGATCTTTGACTCCGTTACCTGAATTGCTCACTGACAGAAGGTATCGTACATCTTCCCCATATCCTTCAAGCTGCAGCTCTAGAAGTGATTATTATTCCTTTAGTCTTTGTCTTCTGCATATATGTAATGTCCCTTATTAATGAACACTTGTATCATTGAGTAATCAATCATTTATTTACCTGACAACAAAGGGATCTCACTATTGTTTTACCTATTTAGAAGTGCTCTATTTTCATGATCATTAGATATTGAAAGACTTTGCTGTGCTCCCCAATGTTCTGTGGGTAGGCATCCTCCCATGTCCCAGTCTGTTGTCCCCTTCCTGGTATCCCGTGGGTGAGCATCCTCGGCGGTGTCCTGATCTGTTGTCTCTTGACTGGTGTGAGTCCTGTGTGAGGGGTCTGGTATTTCCTCACCGATGTCCTGTTGGCCTCTTTTCGCCTTACTGAGCTTCAAGGGTGAGTGGTTTGTCCTCTTCTAAGGTGTCCTGTGGGTGGGTGTCCAGCGCTGTTGCCTCTTCGCCGGTGTCCTGTGGGTGAGCTGTCTGTTATCTCCTCCCCAGTGTCTCATAGGTGGGTGTCCTCCCAATTCCTAGTTTTTCTCCTTCCTGGTGTCCCGTGGGTAAGCAATCTAATTTTCCTACCTGGTGTCCCATGGGTGGGCATCCTCCTTGGTGTCCAGCTTTGTTGCTTCTTCCTGGTGTCCTGTGGGTAAGCAGTTTTTCTCCCTGGTATCCCGTAGGTGGGTATCATCCCATGTCCCAGTCAGTTTTTCTCCTCCCTGGTATCCAGGTCTGTTGCCTCATTGATGTTGTCCCCTAGGTGAGCAGTCTGTTATCTCGTCCCAGTCTGTTTTCTTACCTTGTGTCCTGTGCGTGGGCGTCCTCCCCTTTGACCTGGTCTGTTGCACCTTCCCTGGTATCCTGTGGGTGGCCTGTTGTCTTGTTGTCTTTCCCCTGTTCATTAATTGGTGGAAGTACACATCTTTGTGTCCCAAGGTAAGACCCCTATGCAACCAGGATGGCCAGTTATGCCCCTATGGCATAACTGGCCATCCTGGTTCAGTGGACGCCTGGGAAGGGACTGGTGCAGTATTCAGCCTCCATTGCTTGCTGTGGAGTGGACAGAGCTGAATGCTCAAGTGGTACTGATGTTTATAGGGCCCTGTGCTTTCTGGATGGGGGGGGGGGCTGTTGAGGATGGTATAAGCAGCATTGGTAAAGGGGGTCTTTGGCTGACAGTGGGAGGAATTAAGCTGACCAATGGTTGGGGTTCAGCCGACTGGTGCCGCATCCTAACGGGCACCAGAAAGCACCCCACCAACTGATGACTTCTGTTGCATATAGAATGCCAAATATTTCTTTCACATTTTGCGCTTGGAAATATAATTATTAAAATAGTTCTACTTGGCCTTTTAACCTGTGTGTCATAAGCAGTTTAAATGTAAGGTAAAACTTATACACATAAAAAAATTGAAATGACTTTTTATTTATATATGTACAGATGACTTCCTGTCCGTGAGCATTGATAATGCATTTGGCTCTGCAGCAGTTAATGTTATGTAATTATTGTATTATCTAAGCAGCCACTTCTATCTATCCATAAAGAATTCTTACCTTTACTGCTTGAATTTTTTTAATGTTTGCTGTTCCTTTTATTTGGCGCTGTACACCCCCGTCTATATATTGCTTGAAGCTTCACGTGTGTGTGTGTGTGGGGGGGGGGGGGGGGGGGGGGTGGTTGGTGGATTCACTTAAGCCTGGTACACACGATCGGATTTTCTGTGGACGAAGAGTAGGACTTTTGTCCGAAGGGCGTTGGCCGTGCAAATGGCAAAGAATGGTCATCCAACAAGCACAAAGCTGTAGTTTTTCAGCTCGTTAGCGCCACCCTTTGGGTAACTTTTGCTAATGTTGTCTTATATAGTTAGCT
The DNA here is from genome assembly GCA_029574335.1 of Rana kukunoris. Taxonomy (NCBI): domain Eukaryota; kingdom Metazoa; phylum Chordata; class Amphibia; order Anura; family Ranidae; genus Rana; species Rana kukunoris. The sequence goes on from JAJQKJ010002670.1 coordinate 100,009, forward strand.
TTGCTTCCGAGCGTGCTTGTTTTTACTTTGAATTTTTTTCCCGGCTGCCTTGTGTACACACGATCGGATAATCCGACAACACACATTTGTTGTAGGAACATTTTAAAGCATGCTATCCAACATTTATTATGGAAAAACCCAGCAATAATTGTCCGATGGAGGGTTGTATTATCTGACAAAAGCCTGTCAAGACACAATTCCTATCGGAAAATCAGATTGTGTGTGCAGGCTTTTAGTGAACTAGGATACACCGAAGGGTATCCCAGGGATGCTTTCTGTATGCTGAATGGCTGAAGGCACCATTTGGCAGTCAGTGGTCAACTCATTGTAGTAGAGTACATAGTACTGCAAGAGCAATGACAAATGGCGGAGGCTATGTTTGCAAACTTGATTAGTTTAGTTAAAGCGGTAGTAAAGCATATTGTGCTAGTATGAATCGCGTACTAGCACATTATTAAAGACTTTCATTAAAGGGGTTGAAAAGGTTTATTTATTTTTAAATAAACATGTCATACTTGCCTCCACTGTGCAGTTAGTTTTGCACAGATTGGCCCCGATCCTCGTCTTCTGGGGTCCTTCGGCGGCTGTCTCTTCCCCGCAAGAGCTTAACCCCCCCCGGTAAGCGCTCTCCCAAGGGAGTTAGCTTGCAGGCATAGCCACCGAGTGTATCACTCGGCGCCGGGCCCTGGCACGCTGCGTCATTAATTTGATTGACAGCAGCGGGAGCCAATGGTGGTGCTGCTATCACTCATCCAATGAAGAGCCGCCTCAAGCTGGGGGAAAGCATTTTGGGATCGCACCCACAGCGTTTTGTGGCTCAGGTAAGTAGAGCGGGGTAGTGGGGGGGGGGGGGGGGTTGCATGAGAGTACATGGTGTTTTTTGACCATAAAGCATAGGATGCATTGAGGTGAAAAAACACAAAGCTTTACAACCTCTTTAAAACAAAGTCCTCCAGTGGGATGCTGTCACCTCTCCCAAGGCTTTAATTTTCACCTGGACTTTTATCCAGATTTGCGGATTCCAGCATTTTGGCTGAGCTGCAATGACGTCATTCCTGCGCATTGGCGCTGCAGCACAACACTGTCAAGGTATGTTGTCCTCCAGAGCGCAGTGTGCATGTACCGGTCATGTCACTAGTTGCAGAAGTAGTGAACAATACCGTAAATGGTGGATGTATAGGAGATTTTTTTTTTTTTTTTTTTTTGTACCCATTTGTAAGCTTTATCATAAGCTCAGCATAAGTGAGCAGGCAGAGTTTCCTACTGCTTTTAATGGGGGGTGTTTGGTAGGCTCCCGTTCTTTAAAAAAGAACATTTTGCTAAGGAAAGAGTGACTGGGTGATCTTTATGCCATGTACACACAATCGGACATTCCAGTGACAAAACCGTGGATTTTTTTTTTTTCTGACGGAATGTTGCCTCAAACTTGTGTAGCATACACACGGCCACACAAATGTTGTTGGAAATTCCGAACGTCAAGAACGTGGTCGCGTACAACACTAGTACGAGCCAAGAAAAATGAAGTTCAATGATTCCGAACTTGCGTAGAATTTTTGTACGTTGGAATTGCATACAGACGTTCGGAAGTTTTGACAAGAACTTTTGTTGTCGGAAAAATTGAGAACCAGCTTTCAAACATTTTGTTGTCGGAAATTCCGACAGCAAATGTCCGATGAGGCATACACACGATCGAAATATCCGACCAAAAGCTCACATTGAAGATTTGTTGGAAATTCGGATCATGTGTATGCGACAGAGTAAAATTAAATCTATACCTGGCTATAAACTGTACATTTCGGCCAGGTTTTGATGAACCGGCTGGAATTCACTTAGCACAAGGTGCTGTTGCCCTCTCGTGTTCAACATAATTCAATTGAAAACATGAAGGAGCCAAGCAGAAAGTTGTTGGCTGAACAGCACCTGATTGGATGCAGTTACCAGTTCAGATATTTTGACAGCCGGTGTTGCCAGTGCAGGCTGTCTATCTTATACAATGTCCATCCTCTTTGTATATAAGGAATCGGTTAAAAACTTTTTTTTTTTTTTTTTTTCCAGCCCATGTATGGCTCCTTCATGTTTTCAATTGAATTATGTTGAGCACAAGAGGGCAACAGCACCTCGCGCTAAGCAAATTTCAGCCAGTTCATCAAGACCTGGCCAAAATGTACAAAGTTTATAGCCAGGTATAGTGCGCAGGATAAGTGTATCAATGTTTTCTCAAAGTATATGTAAACTTTTGTTCCAGATCTAGACGCAGTGATGAGTGGTTAGATTCACTCCCAGTTGTTTGGGTCAGCAATGTCTCGGGTATAAAATTGTGGGGAGATCCTCCAATGGGATTAGAAGGAATTTCTTACAAAGGGGACTCGTGTTCCTGTGAAATCTCCTATAAGATTCTCTCACATTTGAAAGATATCTTCTTGCTTCCTGTTCAGTCTTTACAACAGGAAGTAAAGAGACCTTTTCCTATTGAGACAAGGCATGATGAACCTGACGGCTGTTTTATCTAGCCCCTACTCCATCCAAAAATGTTGTCTTTGGAAAAAAATGTAGGATATCTGCTTGCTGTCCTATATCTACTTTTGATTTAAACGGCTAAATATATTTTCTTATCAGCAGTATATAGCAGTCTTGTAACCCATATCAGTGTCTTGTTAAAGCTTATAGGAGGAGTTTTTATTCTCCTCTGACTGTCCTAATGAGGCTGCAGGACCCCTGGCCCTCTGTCTGGAAAGTGCTGATTGGCCCTGTGCTGATCACATGCTCCCTTTCAAGGACAAAAAAAAAAAACACCATAGCAAGAGAGCATGAGTATGTGCTCAACTTCTTCAGGATGTTATAAACCAATTAGTTGCATTTAAATGATTTTGCTGTGAATATGTGAATTTATTGTAAGCATCAGAAACTTGTCTATATCCTGTGGAGTGGGAGAAGCAACTCTATACGCCATTCTTGCTCTGCAGTATGCGCATGTGCTGACAGAACTGACTGAACAGTGCTGGTCTCATTAGTTTTGCTTGCCCTTAATAGGTTTGGGTGGTGGCAGGTTGGTGACATAGGATTGTGTAATGGATATTCCCGCACTAATGTGGAAAAACTTTGGAACTAAAGGGTGCTGCAAACACCATGAGGGTCAAACACTACCCACAAGCTGGTATAGGAAGAAAATCAATGGTTGGTGTTGCGCTCCCACAATAAAAATATAATAAACTGTATATAGTGTGTTCAACTGCAACACATAAATATATAAAACAAACACTAAATATAAATAGCAGTCAATCCAGTGGGATGCAGGTTTGTATAAATATACAATAAAACCAATAAAGTGACTGTAGTGCATGAATTAATTGATGAGTGTATAAATGCAATAAATAGATTCAGATAAAGTCCATAGTGTGTTGGCAATAGTGCAGATGGTGCTAATGAATCTCAGAAAAAGGAACACCTCTGGATTCAGAATACGATGTAAAGGTGCTCTGCAATATTAGCAAGTAGCACTGTGACTTGAGTGGTAGGTAGACCTTCGGTGTAAGTAACACCTGTGGGTGTACTTCCTTCTTGCCTTACTGCTGTAAGGCAAGCAGCATATCCGATAGAGAGGGGTTGATTACTCGGGATGGGGGGTTGTTTCCTGTGCGATCCTTCTTTCCAGGATGTCCCAGTGTGTATAGAGCCTAAGGGCTGCTTCACTTCATTAAGTGATAGGGGCCGCTCGAAAAAACGGGCATGATTGGAGAGCATATAGAGCCTCTATGGTGTTGTATGTTTTAAAAAGTTCATGTTTATTTTGACAGCTTAAAGCGGTATTTCACCCTAAATATAAGATCTCCCATGTGATCCAGCATACTGGCGTCAGCGCCAGTATGCTGTTTTTTTTTTTTTTTTAATCGCACACTTGCTGTATAATGCCGGAATTTCTTTTTTTCCCCCCGTGGTGGCCAGTATAGCGCGTCACATCTTCCTAAAATACCCGATATGGACTCGGGTAATCTCGGCGAAAATGCGGCGCCTGCGCACAGACCTAGGAGCTGACTGCGCAGGCGCCGTATTTCTCCGAGTCCTACGGCTATGGCGCGTCACGCCCTCCGAAATAGGACTCGGAGAAATACGGTGCCTGCGCAGTCAGCTCCTAGGTCTGTGCGCAGGCGCCGCATTTTCGCCGAGATTACCCGAGTCCATATCGGGTATTTTAGGAAGATGTGACGAGCAATACTAGAGCCGTCCACCGCGGGGGAAAAAAATGAAATTCCGGCATAATACAGTAAGTGTGCGATTAAAAAAAAAAAAAAAACAGCATACTGGCGCTGACGCCAGTATGCTGGATCACATGGGAGATCTTATATTTAGGGTGAACCTCCGCTTTAAAAAGTACTCACATTTCAAATAAGATGCACAATGTAAAAACGAGCAGCGATCTCTAGACCTTAGAACGTCACTTCCAGTGTCCGTATGCCTGTGTCCAAAGCGTTGTGGCAATTTCACCTGACTTCAATGGGGATCCCCGTTTAAAGTCACGAGAGTGACGTAATGCGTAGGACACAAGCATATGGACACTGGAAGTGACGTTCTAAGGTCTCGAGCTTGCTGCTCGTTTTTACATTGTGCATCTATCTTATTTGAAATGTTTATTTTGACAGCTTAAAAAGTACTCGCATCAACTTTTTAAACATACTACAACATAGAGGCTCTATATTCTATCCAATCATGCCCGTTTTTTCAAAAGGCCCCTATCACTTAATGAAGTGAAGCAGCCCTTGGGCTCTATATACACTGGGACGTTCTGAAAAGAAGGATCGTGCAGGAACCCCCCCATCCTGAGTAATCAACCCCTCTTCTCGATCTGAAATTCTGCTTACCTTACAGCAGTAAGGTAAGAAGGTAGTACACCCACAGCTATTACCTACACCGAAGATCCACCTACCACTGAAGTCACAGTGCTACCTGCTAATTCTACAGAGCACCTTTACATTGCGCTTTGCATCCAGATGTGTTTCTTTTTTCTGAGATTTATTGGCACTATTGCCAACACACTATAGACTTAATCTGAATTTATTATTGCATTTATCTGTATTTAATATTGCATTTATCCACTCATCGATTCATGCACTACAGTCACTTGTTACAGCACTTAAGCACTTTATTGGTTTTATTGTATCTTTATACAAACCTGCATCCCACTAGGTTGGTGACCTAGCTATATTACTTTACTGCAGTAGAGGGCTGCAGGGAGGTTTAGACGTGTAAGTGCTGGCCAAAAAGGAGCCTGCCAATGCCCCAGACAATGACAGATGAGAGCAGAATCATCCCCACGAGTAAGCTCCAGTGGGCGATGTGAAACGTGTTGGGACATGACCTGGCAGGGTTTCAGGCTGAGATTGCCATTTGTTGATGCACATCAGAACAAGACCCGCTGTGATTCTCCCAGGACCTTCAGCTTTTAGGGTTGTGCAAATGTCAAGATTGTCCTTTTTGGCAGGTTAAAGGAGTTGTAAAGTCAGTTTTTTTTATCTTGATGCATTAGGATGAAAAGCCTTCTGTGTCCAGCAGCTGCCCCAGCACCCCTTAATACTTACCTTAGCCCCAGTGATGTCCACGACTGTTTCGGCCGTCAGACTCTCCCTCCTGATTAGCTAAGACACGGCAATGGCACCATTGACTCCCGCTGCTGTCAGTCAGCCAATCAGAGAGAGGGGGCAGGGCCGGGCTGCAGCCCTGTGCCAACTGTGACTCTGCTCAGTCCCCCCCCCCCCCCTCATAGTAAATATGTAGGGGGAACTAATGCGCTAACCAAAATGTACCTAATAACTAAAATAAGTAGCTGCCACAACCAATAATGTCACAAAGTAAGCTGCTTTCAGTGGGGGCGCTCAACAGGAGGGAGGGGGTCAGGAGCCACAGAAGAGGAACCCGAGAAGAGAAGGATCCAGGCTACTTTCACACTGGGGAGGGGGGTGTCGTCGCTATTTTTTAGCAGCGCTTTACCGTCTTTGCGGCACTATTCGGCCGCTAGCAGGGCATTTTTAACCCTTGCTAGTAGCCGGAAAAAAGGTTAAAACCGTCGCTGCAGTGGCACTTTGCTGGAGGTTCGGCGGAGCTGCCCATTGATTTTAATGGACGGGAACGCTTTTGGAGCGGTGTATACACCGCTCCTACAGTGACTCAGATGTGGCTAGCAGAATTTTTTTAGCGTCCTGCCAGCACACCGCTCCAGTCTGAAAGCCTGAGGGCTTTTTCACTGGAGTGAAAGGAGAGGCTCTTTCAGGGCAGATAATGGCGCATTTTGCTCACACTGAGTGTGTTTCTTATTGACGCTGTATTGCAATGACTGCAGGTTTCCTGTTTAGCAGTGAGACTAATCATAAGATCTCTTGTAGACGTGCGTTGGTTTCATGTGCTTGATGTCCATTTGAAACACAGGTCAGCAAATTCCCATTAACTACAATGAATTAGAATAGATGACAGTTCAGTGGCTGAGTTTGACCCCACTTGCCCTGCATATCTTTGGATGCAGCCGGTGTGTGTAAACTGCAGACAAAGCAGGTCACGCTGCATTTTCTATTTGAATGCATGTTTTTTCAAATGTAAAGGTATTTTGAGAAGAAGCCAGACAACATGAGCCCTAATAGTATCTGTGGCTCAGCCGTTCTTCAGAAGTAGCCATGCTGTACTGTCCATAGTAACCATTTTAGATGGCATCAACTTGGTTTCTTCCACTTCCTGGGATCTGATTGGTCCCCCTGAGCAGAGCTGTATTATAATGAATGCTGATTGTCATCAGGAGGGTTTTTAATCCAGCATACTTCTTTCTCCCCCAGATAAGCTGGATGGTTTAAAGGTCAACAAGAGGAAGCGGGACTACGAAGCGGTGTCTAGTCGCATGGAAGATTATCTCCAACTTCCGGATGATTATGACACACGGGAGTCTGAGCCTGGGAAAAAGAGGGTAAATCATTCAAAGCAGTGTCGTTCAAAAAAATCTTGTTGAAGCCATGCCTTTATAACTGGCTATGGAAATTTTCTGCCCTATCTCCATTGCTACAAGTTTTAAGTGTTTGCATTTTTTTGTATTTTTTTTTCACCAGGTCAGATGGGCTGATCTGGAAGAGAAGAAAGATGCTGATCGGAAAAGAGCCATAGGCTTTGTTGTTGGCCAGACGGACTGGGATAAGATAACTGATAAAAGTGGACACTTGGCGGAGCGAGCACTGAACCGCACCAAATACATTTGAGGTGGTGAGTGGCATGTATAATTTGCGAGCTGTGTGTCGCCTCCATTCTTTGTCAGCCACTTAAAGATCACACTTCTATAAATGGCTGATGGTTTTTTTTTTTTTAGGTTATTTTGTCAATGCTTAATTTGGAGCCGGTGGCCCGTTCTGTTAGAATTATTGGGCTCCTTTTTTTTTTTATTTCTATCTGGCAGTAGCATTAAATGTTTTATCTGTTCTTGGTTCTGTGGAATTCAGCTCTTGCTGTGTTGCTTGCACTTCTAAGAGGGATTTTTGTCTTCCAGGTGCCCTCAGAAGACAGTGAAGACGGCAGTGGATGCACTTCTGTCCCTACAAGTTTTATTTTATTTTGTTATGTAACGTAAAAGTACATAATGCAACGTCTTAGACTCGGTTGTAGTAATATTATTGTCCCGGAAATGTGCATGTGTTGCATTTTATATTCTGTGTAGTTCATTTAAAGTGGTTTACTGGAGAAATAAATTCTGTGGACACACTTGCCTCACTTGTAGATTCATTTATTTTGTCTGACCGAGAAGCTTCCAGATGCACATGGTAGATAGCGATTTTTCTGGAAAATGGCTTATTTTGACATGACACCAGGTGACGCGCAACGTCTGAAGCTTTATTTCTAATCCTTGTTAGACTTCGCTGTGTGTTTTTCAGCATTTTTGTTGTATGTTTTTTAATATAAATAAATACTTTTTTAGTCATTCTGTGTAGTGTCCTCTTTGGCTTCTGACCACCAAGCCTCTTGGAAAATGGAGACTCCTGAAAATGAAATGAAACCTGGTTAGAAGAGCGTCATGTTCTGATTCTATTTCTGGTGCTGCAACATGGCATATTTTTCACATGCAGCCCTCACCAGGGACTTCTCTTGTGAATTTATGCATTTCTCTAGGTCGTCGGAGCAATTTGTGAGGAAGAAGGCGATTCTGATAGGGAAGATATCGTCCCTGAATTCCATGTGTCTCTCTGCGTCCTCTTCATTGCATGGGAGAAGATATTGTGCCTGAATTCCATGTGTCTCTCTGCGTCCTCGTCATTGCATGGAAGAAGGTGATTCCAATAGTGAAGATATTGTCACCGAATCCCATGCGAGTCTGCATCATCGTCATTGCATGAAAGAAGGCGATTCTGATGGTGAGCATATTGTCCCTGAATTCCACGCGTATCTGCATCATCATTGCATGAAAGAAGGCGATTCTGATGGTGAGCATATTGTCCCTGAATTCCACGCGTATCTGCATCATCATTGCATGAAAGAAGGCGATTCTGATGGTGAGCATATTGTCCCTGAATTCCACGCGTATCTGCATCATCATTGCATGAAAGAAGGCGATTCTGATGGTGAGCATATTGTCCCTGAATTCCACGCGTATCTGCATCATCATTGCATGAAAGAAGGCGATTCTGATGGTGAGCATATTGTCCCTGAATTCCACGCGTATCTGCATCATCATTGCATGAAAGAAGGCAATTCTGATGGTGAACATATTGTCCCTGAATTCCACGCGTGTCTGCATCGTCATTGCATGAAAGGAGGTTCTGATGGTGAAGCTATTGTCCCTGAATTCCACACGTCTTCATCCTCCGTCGTAGGAAGAAGGACATTTTGATGGTGAAAATATTGTCCCTAAATTCCAAAGCGTGCGGTCCTCAGTCTTCCAGTGCAGTGTTTCTCAACCCCTTTTTTTTATTTTTTATATTTTCGTCGAAGCACCCTTAAAAAGTTATGTACAATCTCGGCAACCTTTAAAAAAAATATGGACAGCCTTGAGGCACCTTTATTCTTAAATGTAAAAACAGTTTTGAAAGTTTTACATAATGCAGCAACATCCACTTGTCCAAGTAGGACACCCAACACTAGAGGTTATTTACCCTTCCAAAGCAAATACAATTTTGCAAACTAGTACTGACTAGTATTCCAAAGTTTCTCTTCTGCCTCAGGTTTTTCTCCACTCAGCTAATGTGACCCCCAAAGCTTATGGAGAGAAGCAGGAGAGGGTCGCCTAAGGATGTCTGTGCAGGCGACTGGCATTCTCCTTTTTTAGCTGATGCCATTGGGATGCTGGCAGCTAGAAGGTTGTAATGGTGCACAGCTGCAAATTGGTGTAACTAAAAGGCAGCCTTCATCTACTCGCTGGCTTGTAGATTTTGCCAATGCACCCCTGAAGAAACCTCCAGGCACCCTGGTTGAAAAAGGCTGCTCCAGTGCGAGTTAGGATGGTGATTCTGATGGAGAAATTGTTCCTGTGCCATGTGTGTGATCTCATCTGCGGCGTCACGCTTCACTGCTCGAGAGAACTTGGGAGGTATTTGATCTCCCAGGGTTTGTTGTATCATTCTGCTTAATGAGACTAATAAACAATAGTTGAAGGAAATAGATTTGTGTTACTGTTTTCATTATTACACTGGTTTATAGCAAAGTGCTCTGTTTTTACATTTTGCCTGGTCCTAATGATTTACTATGTTTGTAATCCACCTTAGCGTTTCTTTTATTTTTGCGCTACTCACTGAGCCATTTCTGAAATTGTGCACGGCCAAGATTCGTGAAAGAGAACAAATCTCAAACAATATGCCACAAGCTCCACACAAACACATTGGGATCATGTCTCACACACAAGATCTGATTTCAGCAAAGATTTCTCTTTGAACTTCCTAGTAGACACATACTAGGATACAATTTGTAGTTGAAGGTTACTAAAGGGGTTTGATACAAGGTCTAGTTTCTCTTCACGGGTGTCCTGGCTGGTCCTTAAGAAATGACAAAAGACTTGTGGTGATCTTGGCTGTAGTATCGTAACATGATTGTTGCTGAACACACAGTGGAGGTGGAAGGGTGTGTCCTCGTGGGATCATTTCATCTGTGACTACGCTGGAGTACCACAAGAATCGGTTTCACGTTTACAGTGGATTATCACGACACTGTCAAATTTGTTAATGAGGAAAAATACACTATAGCGATAAAGGGGAAACCTAAAATTACGTCCTTATTTTTAGTATAAGTGGACAGAAATGTTTAGAACTTCAAACACTCAAATACAACTGAAAAAAAAATTGAAAGTATTTGTAGGACGCAAACAGCTAGTAGGTGCCGCACTTACAAAGATAACAAATTCTGTCCTTGTGCTTGCGTGGGTTTAATGAACACTAAAACATATAGAGCATCTGTTGTAACGGGATAATATAAACATTTACAACAGAGACACACAAAGTATATTTTATTAAAATATATACATACATTTATTCACGCTTTGGGAATATATGTGAGACAGAATTATGAGGTTGAGTAACAATTATCTGAATGCAAAGGCAGCTTGTGGCCACACTGGAACATCCCAGTGCTTAACGTGTTTTGATAAGTCAGGAGAACAAGGTTGGGAACCATATTTAAATTGCAAGATAATGGTTGCCACATTGCAATATCAAAACGCTGAGACAGCCAGTGACAACCCTTCTGTCAAGAAATCATGGTAACTGGTGACCTCAATAAGACATGAGGAGGCTAGGTGTAGTGGTCATCACATTTTATATTGCCTCGTTTTGGTTCGCCAACCTTTGTTAAAACTGTCAAAGCTAGACTTTGGGCAGAACGATAAAGCATGTTGGCATTAAATTGAATAAAAATTATTGAAACAGAAAAAAAACTCCCAAGGCTAGTGGGAACCACGCTTTGGAATATTAGAATGCTGACAACACTGGCATGTTAACAGGTGCCTATATTGGGACATCATTGGGCCTAAGATGATTGTGGCTGTGCTGGAAAATCAGAAGACAAGGGAAGCTAGTGACTGCACTGTAACATAACCTAAGAAGGCTGATGTTCATGGTGACCAACCCAGGACATCTTTTTAGAGCTTGGTTTGGATTAAAAAAAAAAAAATTTTATTATTTTTTAATGTGTAAATTGGTTTGGATTACATTAAAAGGTTCAGACTGCATTTGATGAAGATAGAAATGTGAGAGTATGTGGATATGCTAAAGGAGCACTGAGGAGGACAGAAGAGTGAGTTTCCTGGGTTGTGCCAGAGATTGATTTCTGGCCCTCTATTGTCAACAGTCCTAGTCTCCAAACAACTAACTTGTCATATCTGTGTATTTTCCTAGCTGCTGTAGCCTGACATTTCCCTCAAGAGCTTTGGTTACTGGAACAGGTAAAGTGAAACTCCATATCGTAACAATACCAGAGCCTGTGTGTGCGCGCCAGGACAAGGCCGTTGGGTTGTTCATGCCCGTAGACCATAATGCTGAAGTAGCATTTTTTTTTTTTTTTGTGACCTGAAGTTTGAAACGCCGAAGCCCAGACCAAGTTTAGCAGCTTTGAACTGCATCAATTTTTGTGACTGATGGTGGATCTGAGAACTAGGATCACAAGTTTTGAACATTATTTTGCTTCAAGGTTAATGTTCTCCCAGACTTCTCAAGTTTTGTTGTGATCACAAACTAAATTAAGAAACCTTATCTGTTAATATTTTTTTGGGTGCTTCTATGGTTTTCCCTGTGTTCTCTAACTCGTGGATGTCAACTTGTCCTCCACGAGTCTTAAGACTTAATGACTGTCCCCATGTCTCCCAGCAGATGAACTTACCTATGTCCTCCAAGTCTTCCTGGCAGATGAGTGTCCCCAGCAGATGTACAACTCCCACCAAATGACCATCACTGTGTCCTCCATGGGTGACCTGGTAGCTGGATGTCCGAGTGCCTTGCACGTGTCCTAAGACAGCTGGATGTCATTACCATGTCCTCAATGAGTACCACAGCAGCTGGATGTCACTGTCCTCCATCGATCTCCCAGCAAATGTAAAGCTCTGTGTCCTTTACAAGTTCTGGCAAATTAATGTACCCTTGTCCCCCATGGGTCCCCCCAGCAAATATACAATGTGGTGTTTTCCACGAAGCCTCCTGGCAGACGGATCTCCCTGTGTCTTCCACGAAGCCCCCTGGCAGACGGATCTCTCTGTGTCTTCCACGAAGCCCCCTGGCAGACGGATCTCTCTGTGTCTTCCGCGAAGCCCCCTGGCAGACGGATCTCTCTGTGTCCTCCACGAAGCTCCCTGGCAGACGGATCTCCCTGTGTCCTCCACGAAGCCCCCTGGCAGACGGATCTCCCTGTGTCCTCCACGAAGCCCCCTGGCAGACCTCTCTGTGTCTTCCGCGAAGCCCCCTGGCAGACGGATCTCTCTGTGTCTTCCGCGAAGCCCCCTGGCAGACGGATCTCTCTGTGTCCTCCACGAAGCTCCCTGGCAGACGGATCTCCCTGTGTCCTCCACGAAGCCCCCTGGCAGACGGATCTCCCTGTGTCCTCCACGAAGCCCCCTGGCAGACGGATCTCCCTGTGTCCTCCACGAAGCCCCCTGGCAGACGGCTCTCCCTGTGTCCTCCACGAAGCCCCCTGGCAGACGGCTCTCCCTGTGTCCTCCACGAAGCCCCCTGGCAGACGGCTCTCCCTGTGTCCTCCACGAAGCCCCCTGGCAGACGGCTCTCCCTGTGTCCTCCACGAAGCCCCCTGGCAGACGGCTCTCCCTGTGTCCTCCACGAAGCCCCCTGGCAGACGGCTCTCCCTGTGTCCTCCACGAAGCCCCCTGGCAGACGGATCTCCCTGTGTCCTCCACGAACCCCCTCCCCCGGCAGATGGACATTCATGTCTCCAGGATTCTCCCACTATATGCATATTCACGAGTCTCTGGCTAGTTGGACTTCTTCATCTTCCATGAGTCTCCAGACAACTGACCAGTCATGTTGTCTCCTCTAGGAAGACCCTGCCAAAGAAATGTCCTCATGTAATCCATGCTTCTCCCAGCAGCTAGACATTGGGCGGGGCTGGCTGTCAGTGTACAGGGGGTTCTGGTTTAGTTCTGTCTCTCCATTTAAGTTGGCTTTCCAAGATGACTGTTCTTGCAAGAGTAAATATTCCTCCTTCCATTGCGTGTTTCCTTGGAGGACTGCACTATCAGTGGAGGTAGTGCTCTAATTTTCTTTTATTTTAACAGCTCTTTCTTTGGATTATTTGATGTCTACTTCGCTGAAAGGAGTATCTATAAAATAGAAAGCTACAAGTTTGTAATGATCAGAGAATGAATAAGTGACTGTCCTATTTTGTTTTTATATAGTAAAAATATAAAGTGCACGTTGCTAGTCAATCACAACTCAAGCTTCACTAAAATAAAATAATGGCGAAGCCCTCAGACACAAGTCTTCTCTATTTACCACTCTGGTAGAAGGATACGGCATTCATCAGATCCAGAAATTTCTGCTCGCCTGACTCAATATGTATTGTGTTTCTGGGATATGGGCCCCTAATTTTTTTTTTGTGTTCACTTTTAAACCCCACCACTTTAAGCCATCGGTGTTCTACTTTTTTTTTTTTTTTTTTTTTTTTAAGAACTTCAATATGGCGTGAGGATGCTGCTCCATAGTTACATGATGGTGAATGGACAATAATGTCTCCAAAGTTCATGGTCATCTAAACGCTGATGGATTATATCTTCTTGCATTGTGTCTAATAAAACCTCAATTCAATCCTACTTGGCTCAGACTTATTATTAAGACCACAGTCCCTGCCATTTTGCGAAAGATGAGCAAAATTCTGAATGGAATTTCTCGTATGATGGAAGAATGTCTGTCTGCTGCTGGAGGCATCGGCTCCACCAAGTATAAAGCTCCCTTTTCATGATATACTTTTCTTTCGAAGAAACAGTCTCCCAGCAGTGCAGAGTATTTCAGAGGATGAGTCGGATAGAAGCAGTAGAGCTCCCCAAGCACAGTATATTAGGAACAGGAGAGTTGGGCCCCTTTCACATCGGAGCGGGAGCCGCGGTGGCGGTATAGCACCGGGAATCGACCGCTAGCGGTGTGGTATTAACCCCCCGCTAGTGGCCGATAGAGGCGCATTGCGGGCGGTATTAACCCTTTATCGAGGCGTATTGCCGCGGTTTCCCATTGTTTTCAATGCTGCTGTCACTGCTCCAAAGATGCTGCTGACAGATTTTTTTTCTCTCCTGCCAGCGCATCACCTCAGTGTGAAAGCCCTCAGGCTTTCACATTAAGTATGCAGTGAAGGAGTTTTTCAGGTGGTATAGCAGTGCTATTTTTACAGCTGTACCTCCTGAAAAACTCCTCCAGTGTGAAGGGGGTCTTAGAGGAAGGAGCAGAATAATCCGGCAACACAGTGTTTTTCAAGAAGGTAAGTGGAATGAGTACTCCAGCAAAGCAGATCATTTCAGTAGCGGAGAGTTGGAAGCAAAGTATTTCAGGAGTATTAGACATAAAAGCAGAGTCCCCCCGCAGTGCAGAATATTTCAGAATTGTCTGATGGAGCGTACAAATGGTCAGATTTTAGGCAAACAGTCTGTCGTCACACAATTCCCATTGGTAAATCCGATTGTGTGTACGAGGCTTAAGTCTTTGGGCAGCAAACTTCCTCTACTTAAATACGCTTTGCCACCAGAGGACTCTGCTCATCCTTCTAACTCTCTCTTTCTGAAGTACTCTGTGCCACCAGAGGACTCTGCTCATCCTTCTAACTCTCTTTCTGAAGTACTCTGTGCCACCAGAGTATTTCAGGAGAAGAGAGTTGGAGAAAGGGGCAGATTGTTTCAGAAGAGTTAAAGTGGAGGTTCATTGAAAAAAAATATTAAAAGTCAGCAGCTACAAATATTGCAGCTGCTGATTTTTAATATATGGACACTTACCTGTCCAGCGCACCGGCGATGTCAGCAGCCAAAGCAGATCTGTGTATCTGCTCTCGGCTACTGCCTCGGTAAGGGAATCTAAACTTCCTGGTTCCCTACTGTGCACGTGCGAGTCACCCTCACTGGTACCTGCTGTCTTCTGGGAGCTGTGTTTCTCCAGAAGACAGTAGAGTAGGTGCTGGAAGTGGCGTAGGTCACCACGATCATTCCAGTGATCTATGCCAGGAAGTGGGAGCAAATACCTGTATTGCACAGGTATCTGCTCCCCCCTGAAAGGTGCCAAATGTGACACCGGGGGGGGGGGGGGAGAATTACAAAAATTGGAAGTTACATTTTTGGGTGGAACTCCACTTTAAAGAGGAAATAAAACCTTGTACTTTTTTTTTTTTAATACCCTGCAAGATAAAGTCATAATGAGCTAGTATGCATACTAGCTCATTATGATCGATTTACCTGAGGACGAAGCCTCTGAAGTTCTCCTCCGTGCCCTCCACTGCCATGTCTCTGACCTGTGATTGGCTGGAGTGGCGATGACCTCACTCCTGTGCATGTGAGCGGTCAAACACGGCTGAGTTTAGCTTGGCTATTGTTAGTGTGCCTGCGCGTCATTGTCTACAGTGCATGCGCCATAGATAGTGGTCCTGTCATTCGGCGAATATGTCCTAAACTGTGCAAGTTTAGGAGATATTGCTAACACCTATAGGTAATCCTTAATCTAGGCTTACCTGTAGGTGTAATTTACAACCACTTTAAGCCCTGTGATACACGGGCCGAATAAAACTGGTCGTTTATGCTGGGAAAACCAGCAGTTGACCGACTCCCGCTCAGCAATGGCAGAGAGCACTGATCGGGAGTGTACAGCGGTAGAGATCGCTGCACTAATGTCTGATTGTTAGTACAGCGTCTCTGACTGGCAACCTGCGGGTTGCATAAAAAAAAAACTAATATGTATCTGGCTTTTGAGGAAGAAGCAGTGTCTTGTGATGGAGAGTTAAATAGAAGGAGCAGAGTAGTGTTTGAGGAAGGAGCAGAGTCCTCCATCAGTGCAGAGAGTTGATTAGTGGGCATATTCTGTATGGAGTAGAGATCTCCAGCAGCACAGAGTGTTGAAAAAGTGTCGGCCTTTATACTAGTGAAGACTCCACAGCCTTTACTGAGGTCTGTTGGTGAAGCGAAAGTGGTAGTAAAATGTTTCATTTTTAAAACAAAAAAAAATGCAAGAATTGCTTTCCTCAGACCAAAGCCCTCTAGCAGCACGCTGTCACTGCTGGCAGCGCTTCCATTTTCACTTTTTTTTTTCTGGGTCCATGTGCCCTGGCTGTCTGACTGGCCAACCCATGATGCTGGCATTCCCATGCATGCGTACCGGAGCCTTGGCACAAAGCTCTGAGGGAATGTATTGGGTATGCCATCCCTTCAGAGTGTATGGGCTGGTGATGTCACGCAGTGTGAATATCTCCTACACCGTGCAAGTTTAGGAGATAGTTGCTATACCTTCACGTAAGCCTCCTGTTGTACCTACAGGCTCACACCTGTAGGTACAAGTAAAAAAAAAAAGAAAGACTTCACTTCCCCTTTAAGTTGGAGGCACTACTATCAACCATCTATTGTCTTTTCTGATCTTTAATGAAATTCTATCTTCTGTTTTGAACCTCTCCTCTATTCTGCACCTCTGATATTTTCCTGAGATCAGCATCATTGAACAATAGCAGTGTTCTGCAGTATGTAGTTCAGGTCAGTAGTCCTCAGGAAGGATGTGCATTACCTGGACACGGTCCAGAGCAGGGCAACAAAGCTAATAAGGGGAGCATTCAACTTAGTCTCGCTGGAGAAGAGACACGATGATGGTGATATACACCTACCTCAATGGTGGAAAAGGGGGAAAAAAGGGGGAAAAAAAAAAAGTATTTATTTTCAGGGAGCTTAACCACTTCCATAGCAGGCACTTACGCACCTTCCAGCCCAAGCCAATTTTCAGCTTTCAGCACTGTCGCACTTTGAATGACAATTGCGATGTCATGCTACACTGTACCCAAACAAAATTGCCGTCCTTTTTTCCCCACAAATAGAGCTTTCTTTTGGTGGTATTTGATCGCCTCTACATTTTTATTTTTTTCTGTTAACTTTTTTGTAAATAAGTATGTTTTCTCTTTCAATTACGGGCACTGATGGGCACTCATAGGCGGCACTGATGGGCACTCATAGGCGGCACAGAATGGCACTCATGGGTGGCACTGATGGGTACTTATGGGTGGCACAGATGGGCACTGGGCATGGATTGGCATGGAGGGGTGGCACTGATGTATATGTTGCCAGTCAGTGCCCATGTGTGGGCACTGACTGGCATCTTTCTTTTTTTTTTTAAATCCTGTTTTTTATTTGTTTTTTTTATTTGTTTTGCCCTGCCAGTGTGGGCATCCCTGGTGGTCTAGTGTGGGCATCCCTGGTGTCCAGTGTGGGCATACGAGGGGGGGGCTGCGCTGATAAACAATCAGCGCGAACCCCCCCCTGTCAGGAGAGCCTCCGATCGGCTCTCCTGTACTCGCGTCTGTGTCCGCTGAAAAAAAAAATTATTAAAAGCCAGCAGTTACAAATACTGCAGCTGCTGACTTAATATTAGGACACTTACCTGTCCTGGAGTCCAGCGCCGTCCGCAGTAGAGGGCGAGCAATCGCTCGTCACTCTGCTGCCCCCCGCCATCCTCGGTGAGGGAACCAGGAAGTGAAGCGCTCCGGCTTCACTGCCCACTTCCCTACGGCGCATGCGCGAGAAGCGCTACTCCTGCCGATTGGCTCCCGCTGTGTACTGGGAGCCGAGTGTTCCCAGAACACAATGGGGGAGGGGGTGTGACGTCATGTCCCAGAAGTGGGTGCAAATACCTGTCTGTAGACAGGTATCTTCACCCTCCCTCCCGAAGGTGTCAAATGTAACACACCGGAGGAGAGGGGTGTCCGATCAGCGGGAGTTCCACTTTAAAGAGGGACTGCAGTCTCCTCATAATTTGTACTAAAAACATCTTTGCCATTCTTAAGCTTCCCTCCAACCACTTTGCATATTATTTATTATATATACACACACACACATTATATATATATATATATATATATATACATACATACATACACGCACGCACACGCGAAGCTGCTGCCTGTTCACTTCCAGGATTTACATTGACACTTGGTGACACACCTCCAGCTCCGCAGTACTCATTGGCCCTCCTATGCCTTACCCCCTTCCGTTCCTGGCAAGCTCATGAGAGAGAGAGAGAGCGCTGTGCATGATGTCATAAGCCTAGGCTAATGACCAGGCAAGAATCAGAAAGTGGGCTGCACTTTTACTGTCAAAAAATATTTTACTATCCAAAGTTAAAACAACAAGGGCAGAGGATTTAATAAATGGAATGATGAAAAAAATGACTGAGGCTGGATTCACACCTATGCGAATTGGTTGCGGCTTAAACCGCATCTAATACGCAGAACATTTCTAAATACATTGTTTTCAATGAGGCTGGTTCACATATGTGCGATGCATTCGCACTGCGCATTGCAGAAAAAACGTGTGCGGCTCAGGTGCAAATTCAGTCCCATTATCTTCTATGGGTGCGCAGCTGATTCGCAGATGTGTTCAGTTCTCTTCAGGAATTTCTCTCATTCAGCTCAATACACTTCTCCCCCACTCTCCTCTCACCCGGAACTTCTCCCAGGTCTCCAAATTTGCAGCTAAAATGGATCTGCTGAACACTTCTCTTATCTGTCTGCAGAGATTACAGAGCTGAAATTGGCACCGCACAAGTGTGATTCCGGCCTGAAGGTCCGCTTTTAGAAGACACTCAGCCACTCAATGAAGTTGGAGGAGAAGTGGTTCAACCTTAAAGCGGAAGTAAACCCATCGATTTAACATTTTCAAAAAGCAGTTAAATTTCCGGCATGCCGGGATTGCCAACTGTCACATTGGTTGTGCTCTCAACCAAACTGTTAAACCATCCAATGGCTGGTGTCATTACTGATCACATGTGCAGCATCATGGCAGTTGAAGATTAAACAGAGGCCAAGATGGCAGCTTCCTTGGCTGAAAATGATAGAAGGGTTTACTTTCACTTTAAATTGCATAGCTGTCAGAGCGGTAAGAATGTGGAACTCCCACAATCAATAGTGTTAGCAGGAAGCGTTGATAGTTTAAAAAAATACTCTTAGGCTGTGTACACATGATCGGAATTTCATCTGACTTTTTTCATCGGAAATTCCGATCGTGTGTGGGCCCCATCTGACTTTTTTCTGTTGGTGTTTAGAAATAGAATATGTTTTATGGGGAAAAAAACAATAGGAAATTCCTATTGTCTTTGTGAAACCTACGTAAAAAACCCACGCATGCTCAGAATCAAGTCAGCGAATGCTTGGAAGCATTGAACTTAATTTTTCTCGGCTCGTTGTAGTGTTTTATGTAACCGTGTTTTGGACGGTCGGAATAAGGGCAAACAGTGTGTAAGCAAGACAGATTGAATGGAATTCCAACAAAAAATTCCATCGGATTTTAGGCCATCGGAAATTCTGATCGTGTGTACGGCGCATTAGATTAGCATCTTAGCCCATGCAAACAGGTGAATAGGAAATGGTATTGACAAAAACCATACACACCCACACAGGTTGGACTGGTGTCTTTATTCCACCTTACCAACTATGAAATTATGTAGTGTGAAGGGAAACCCAATTGATATCCAATCCAGCCTGCCTCGGACAACATGGTTGGTCAGTTCTGTAAAAGTAATTGATGAAATCTAAGGAACTGTCACTGATCTATGGCTGGCTGAAAATGCTGATGATCTGGCTCCCTGCTCCTTCCAGGATTGTACTAATAAAGCCAGCTGAGTTGGGGGCAGATTAACTTTCATCAATTCCCCCTAAACCACAGGTGTCAAACTGGCGGCCCTCCAGCTGTTTAGGAGCTACAAATCCCACGAGGCATTGCTAGACTCACAGTTGCAGGCATGATGGGAATTGTAGTTCCACAACAGCTGGAGGGCTGCCAGTTGATTGGCTGTATAAAAACTTCTCCCCGGCCCTTAATGTGGTTGTAAACCCTTACAGACGTCGTTTTCCCTAAAGGTAAGCCTATAATAATTTTTCCACACAAGCCTATAATAAGGCTTACCTGTAGGCAGGGCCGCCATCAGGGGGGTACAGGCATTACATCTGTAAGGGGCCCGGGGGTCCCCAGGGGCCCGGATGGGAACCACCCTAGAAAAAAAAAAAAAAAAAAAAAAATTAAATTTTTTTTTTTTTTTTTTTTTTTAGGGGTCCGAAGATCCCCAGGGGCCCGGAGGCCACCAAGGGCCCCAGACGGCAAGCCCTTTTTTTTATAATTTTTTTTTTTTTTTTTATAAAAAAATATATTTTTTTATAAAAAAAATTTTTTTTTTTTTTTTAATATATTTTTTTTATTCTTTTTTTATTAAAGGGCCAATTTTTTTTCTTTTATTTTTTTAGAGGTCCCCAGGGGCCCGGAGGCCACCAGGGCCCCAGATGGCAAGCCCTTTTTTTTCTTTATTTTTTTTTATAAAAAAATATATTTTTTTATAAAAAAATATTTTTTTTTAATATATTTTTCTTTTATTTTTTATTAAAGGGCCAATTTTTTTCTTTTATTTTTTTAGAGGTCCGGAGGTCCACAGGGGCCCGGAGGCCCCAAGGGCACCGGATGGCAACCCCCCTTTTTTTTATTTATTTTCTATTAAAAAATATATAGATTTTTTAATATATTTTTATTTTATTTTTTTATTAAAGGGCCATTTTTTTTAGGGGTCTAGGGGCCCGTAGGCCACCAGGGCCCCAGATGGCAACCTCCTCTTTTTTTTATTTTATTTTTAATATATTTTTTTATAAAAATATATATTTTTTTAATATATTTTTCTTTTATTTTTTATTAAAGGGCCAATTTTTTTTCTTTTATTTTTTTAGGGGTCCGGAGGTCCACAGGGACCTGGAGATCCCCAGGGCCCCAGATGACAACCCCCCTTTTTTTATAAAAAAAATATATAATTTTTATATATTTTTTTATTTCTTTTATTTTTATATTTATATTATCCTTTTTTATATTTTTTTTTTTACTTTTTTATATTATTTTATTTCTTTTTTTTAATATATAGATGTATTTTTATTAAAGGGCTCAGAGGTCCCCAGGGCCCCATGTGTCAAACCCCCTTTTTTTATAATTGTATTTTTTATTTTTGTTTATATATTTTTTTTTTATATATTTTTTTTTATTAAAGGGCCCAGAGGTCCCCAGGGCCCTGGAAGGCAACCCCTTTTTTTTTTATATATAAATGTTTATTTATTTTTTATATATATATTTTTTTCTTTCTTTCTTTTTTTTTTAAAGGGCCCAGAGGTTTCTTTTTATTAAAGGGCCCAGAGGTCCCGAATGGAAAGCCCCCTTTTTTTTGTAATTTCCTTTTATAAAAAAAAAATAACGTCCCCGGGGCCACAGTTGGCAACCACCCTTTTTAAAAAAAAAATATATATATATATATATATATATATATATATATATATATATATCTTTTTTTTCTTTATATTAAAGGGCACAGAGGTACCCAGGGCCCCGGATGGCTACCCCCCTTTATTATATATATTTTTCTTTATTTCTTATTTTTGTAAAGGGCCCCCCCCCCCGCTTCTCAATTCGCGGCAGCAGCCCCCCCCCCCCGCTTCTCAATTTCATGCGACAGCACCCCCCCCCCCCCCGGTTCTCTGCACCAGGGGGCCCATGCCTGAAGCTGTGTAAGGGGCCCCAAAATTCCTGATGGCGGCCCTGCCTGTAGGTACTGGAAATATCTTCTGAATCTGTATGGTTTCGACGATGTTTACCATATACGCTTGCGCCGACATCATTGGCGCATGTGCACTCAGAGGCGGCTCTTTAATTAGGCAAATTGGGGTGGCCGCCTAAGGCCTCTCATTTACAGGGGCCTCATGGCCGCCTAACTTGCCCAATGCAATACCCCAGTTTTCAGGGACAGGGGACCTTAACGCTTCTGCTACTGTGCTTAGGCAGCATTAAGAGCCCTGACTCAGGAGAGGGTCCGCCAGGGTCCCTAACAACCAGTGAATATCTGTGACACCACCCCTTGCGACGTCACAAGGGGGTGGGTTCACCAGGTGACATCACCCCGCCTCTTAATTATTAAAAATCAGGATCTGGGGGCCGCCTTTTTAAAGGGGGCTTCCAGATTCCGATATGTCCCCTGGCCGCAGACCCCCACAACCACCAGCCAGGGTTGTGGGAAAGAGGCTCTTCTTAAATAATTTTTCCCTATCACGGGTGTGAGTGGGGCCCCATTTCAAGTTTTGCCTAAGGCCTCACAAAGCCTAGAGCCGCCTCTGTGTGCACTGAAGAAAGGGCAGGATCGTGCCGTTTCTATAGTGCCCATGCCATGACCGTCGGCTCCTGTGTGCGTAAAGGAGTTCGACCAGTAACAGAGGCGGAGTCCATGGCCCCGGAAGGAAGAGGGGTGAAGATGGACGATTCCTGCAGCGGGGACAGTGCAGGGTTTGTTTGCAGGTAAGTGCCACATAATGGACTAGTATGCGATGCATACTCGCCCATTATGTTTTTACTTTGCAGGGTTTGCAGTAAACAAAGAGGAAGCAAAACCCATCAGGGTTTACTTCCGCTTTAATAGTTTATGGGATGAATGTGTCCCTCTCCCCCCTTGTCTGGGGCCCTCAGTGCATTACAGATAAATACACAACGATTGTGGCCCCGGCTGTTCTCTAGTTAATTGGTGCCATTTCCTTACATCATTTTGAAGCTAAATACTTTTGGAAATGTTTAATAATCACTCTTTAATTTTGCTAGTACCGGGTTGGACCCCCTTTTGCCTTCATTCTTCATGAAATAGATACAACGAGGTGTTGGAAACATTCCTCAGAGATTTTGCTTCATAGTGACAGTGGTGAGATGATTGGAGCTTTGTGACATGGTGACATTATCCTGCTGGGCGGAGCCATCAGAAGATGGGGACACTGCAGTCATAAAGGGATGGTCATGGTCAGAAACAATACTCGGTTAGGTCGTGGTGTTTATAAGATGATCAATTGGTACCCAAAGTGTGCCAATAAAATATCCCTCACACCATAACACCCCCACCAGCCTGACCCGGGATACAAGGCAGAATGGATCCATGCACCAAATTCTAACCCCCCCACCATCTGAATGTCGCAGCTGAATCCAGACTCGTCAGACCACACAACTTTTAAAATCTTCTGTTGTCTTTCTTCCATCTGGAACCAATCTGCCCATTCTCCTCTGACATCAACAAGGCATTTTCCTCCACACAACTGCCACTCACTGGATATTTTCTTTTTTTTTCAGACCATTTTCTATAAACCCAAGAGATGCTTGTGTGTGAAAATCCCAGAAATCCTCAGACCAGCCTGTCTGCCACCAACAGCCATGCCACGTGGGTTCAAAGTCGCTTAAAGGGGTTGTAAAGGAAAATGTTTTTTTTTTTTTTTCATAATAAGCATCCTTTACCTGCAGACATTCCTCTTTACACTTCCTCATTGTTCATTTTTGCTCAGAAGTTGCTCTATTTCTTCTCTGTTCTGTTCACTTCCTGCTTGTCTGATTGTTACTCACCACCGTAAAGGGAGACTTTACTGCGGTGGTCAGTGACGTGCTCGCCCCCTCCTGGGAACTACATCTGTGCGGCAGGACGCTCTCTACGTGTTAGAGACTTCAAGGAGGTGTGAATTACTGGGCGTGCCGCAATGCATACTGGGAAATGTAGTTCTTACATGAACGAACGCCGCAAACCAGGAAGTGAATGAGAGAACAGAAACTAGAACGCCGGAGGGGATATAGATGAAGGAATTTAATAGATATTTACTTGTTTTTTAACAGAATCATTACACTATTCTACCTTGCAGACATTCAATTTAGGCAAAATTTTTTTTCCTTTACAACTCCTTTAAATCCCCTTTCTGTGAGGACGTCATATGACATCCTCGCCTTGCCAAACCACTAGGGGACACCAGCGCGCACACCCGCCACGTTACTGGGAACCTGATGCGCGTGCCCGGCGGACGCGATGTCCGCCGGGCACCTGCGATTGCCCAATAATTGAGCAGGACTGTGGATCTCTATGTGTAAACACAGAGATCCACATCCTGTCAGGGAGATGAGACCGATACTGTGTCCCTCGTACATAGGGACACAGATCAGTCACCTCCCCCAGTCAGTCCCCTCCCCCTACAGTTAGAATCACTCCCTAGGGTACACATTTAACCCTTTGATCGCCCCCCCCCCCCCCCTAGTGGTTAACCCCTTCCCTGCCAGTCACATTTACACAGTAATCAGTGCCTATTTATAGCACTCTTCGCTGTATAAATGTGAATGGCCCCAAAATAGTGTCAAAAGTGTCTGGTGTGTCCGCCGCAATATCGCAGTCATGATAAAAATCACTGATCGGCGCCATTACTAGTAAAAAAAAAATGCTATAAATCTATCCCCTATTTTGTAAACGCTATAACTTTTATGCAAACCAATCAAACGGTCATTGCGATTTTTTTTAACCAAAAATATGTAGAAGAATACGTATCGGCCTAAACTGAGTAAAAAAAAAATGTTAAATATATTTTTGGGGATATTTATTATAGCACAAAGTATGAAATATTGCTTTTTTTTCAAATTGACGCTCTTCTTTTGTCTATAGCGGAAAAAGTACAAACCGCAGAGGTGATCAAATACCACCAAAAGAAAGCTCTATATGTGGGGAAAAAATGATAAAAATTTCATTTGGGAAAAGTGTAGCACGACCGCGCAATTGTTATTCAAATTGTGACAGCGCCGAAAGCTAAAAAATGGCTTGGGAAGGAAGGGGGTGAAAGTGGTTAATGTCTAAACTGCTGGCAACAAATAAAGGCGGGCACACAAAAATATTGACACTTTGGGTCCAATTTGGACATTTTCACTTAGGGGTGTACTCACTTTTGTTGCCAGTGGTTTAGACATTAATGGCTGTATGTTGAGTTATTTTGAGAGGACAGCAAATTTACACTGTTATACAAGCTGTACACTCACTACACAACATTGTAGCAAAGTGTTATTTCTTCAGTGTTGTCACATGAAAAGATAGAAGGAAACATTGACAAAAATGGGAGGGGGTGTACATACTTTTTCTGAGATACTGTATATATATATAATAAAATGGTGTGTTGAAGTTTGTTTTTGTGACTGGCAGTAGACTTGGTGGCCCTATTGAAAGCTTATATCCTGGTAATGGCTTTATGTGACTTTGCTCGGCTTTGTATGTCACCTCACAATCATATTATACAATCTCCATGCACAGGGGGCGGTATATGATAAGCGTTAGCGTTCGCCCTAAGGGTTGGCCACGCCCTCTGGTCACATTGCAACCTCCTCCCTGTAATGGAAGTGTTTTAGTTCAGCCCCACCCACCCCCTACTTCCGATCGACTTTCCCACCCGCTAGAGGCCGAACGTTAGCAGTTCCGGGCCCCGGCGCGTCCGCCATCTTCCCAGGGACTGCGCATAGAGAAGAAAGGGACTCGGACTCCGACAAAATGGCGGGCGGAGGGACAGGGTCACCGTAGGGATCGAAGCTCCCCCTCTCCCGGGTCATTGGTCCGGTCCTGTTTCCGGCGTGTCCTTGAGGCGACTGTCCCAGCCATGTTCTCCCGCTGCCTGAGTCGAACCCTGCGCTGCCCGGTGTCCGCCCTCCGGAGGGTGAGTCTAATTATGTACCCCCAGCCCTCCCCTCCTCCCTGTGTTACTCGGTGTCCGCCCTCCGAAGGGTGAGTCTACCTATTTCCCTCTGAGGAGGTACCTACCTTCCCACATATACTTCTCTATACTCCCAGAGGTCACCTCAGGTCGTGTCAGGCCTATTATTTTTTTTTGTGGGGGGGGGGTCATGTCATGTGTCGCCTACATAAGCCATATCGAGGTCTTGCAATGTTGGTGTTTTTGTCGCCGGTCATGTGATCTGCGCCACCCCAGTTTCCTCAGCGAGGACAGGTGACCGGTGTGTCGGCATTGCATCACATACCCCAGCGCCCTCAGCGAGGTCATGTGACCGGTGTGCCGGCATTGGATCACATACCCCAGCGCCCTCAGCGAGGTCATGTGACCGGTGTGCCGGCATTGCATCACATACCCCAGCGCCCTCAGCGAGGTCATGTGACAGGTGTGCCGGCATTGGATCACATACCCCAGCGCCCTCAGCGAGGTCATGTGACTGGTGTGCCGGCATTGGATCACATACCCCAGCGCCCTCAGCGAGGTCATGTGACTGGTGTGCCGGCATTGGATCACATACCCCAGCGCCCTCAGCGAGGTCATGTGACTGGTGTGCTGGCATTGGATCACATACCCCAGCGCCCTCAGCGAGGTCATGTGACTGGTGTGTCGGCATTGCATCACATACCCCAGCGCCCTCAGCGAGGTCATGTGACTGGTGTGCCGGCATTGGATCACATACCCCAGCGCCCTCAGCGAGGTCATGTGACTGGTGTGCCGGCATTGGATCACATACCCCAGCGCCCTCAGCGAGGTCATGTGACTGGTGTGCCGGCATTGGATCACATACCCCAGCGCCCTCAGTGAGGTCAGGTGACTGGTGTGTCGGCATTGGATCACATACCCCAGCGCCCTCAGTGAGGTCAGGTGACTGGTGTGTCGGCATTGGATCACATACCCCAGCGCCCTCAGTGAGGTCAGGTGACTGGTGTGTCGGCATTGGATCACATACCCCAGCGCCCTCAGCGAGGTCATGTGACCGGTGTGCCGGCATTGGATCACATACCCCAGCGCCCTCAGTGAGGTCAGGTGACTGGTGTGTCGGCATTGGATCACATACCCCAGCGCCCTCAGTGAGGTCAGGTGACTGGTGTGTCGGCATTGGATCACATACCCCAGCGCCCTCAGTGAGGTCATGTGACTGGTGTGCCGGCATTGGATCACATACCCCAGCGCCCTCAGTGAGGTCATGTGACTGGTGTGCCGGCATTGGATCACATACCCCAGCGCCCTCAGTGAGGTCATGTGACTGGTGTGTACTGGCATTGGATCACATACCCCAGCGCCCTCAGTGAGGTCAGGTGACTGGTGTGTCGGCATTGGATCACATACCCCAGCGCCCTCAGCGAGGTCATGTGACTGGTGTGCCGGCATTGGATCACATACCCCAGCGCCCTCAGTGAGGTCAGGTGACTGGTGTGCCGGCATTGGATCACATACCCCAGCGCCCTCAGTGAGGTCATGTGACTGGTGTGCCGGCATTGGATCACATACCCCAGCGCCCTCAGTGAGGTCAGGTGACTGGTGTGCCGGCATTGGATCACATACCCCAGCGCCCTCAGTGAGGTCAGGTGACTGGTGTGTCGGCATTGGATCACATACCTCAGTGCGGTCATGTGACCGGTGTGTCGACATTGGATTACATGACAGGTGAGCAGATGGGATATCTTTCTGCCTTGGTGCCAATATGGCCGCTCATATGGGACGTGGAGGCGCCGTGGCGTCTTCCCCTTAATGCCATTCCAGATTACACTCACCGGCCACTTTATTAGGTACACCCGTTCAAATGCTTGGTAACACAAATTGCTGATCAGCCACTCACATGGCAGCAACTCAATGCATTTAGGCGTGTAGATGTGGCGAAGATGACTTGCTGAATTTCATACCGAACACCAGAATGGGGAAGAAAGGGGATTTTGGTGGTTTTGAACGTGGCATGGTTGTTGGTGCCAGACGGGCTGGTCTGAGAAATTCTGGGATTTTCACACACAACCATCTCTCGGGTTTACAGCGAATGGTGGAGAAAATATCCAGTGAGCGGCAGTTGTGTGGAGGAAAATGCCTTGTTGATGTCAGAGGAGAATGGGCAGACTGGTTCCAGATGATAGAAAGGCAACAGTAACTCAAATACCCACTCGTTGCACCCAAGGTATGCAGAATACCATCTCTGAATTCACAACACATCCAACCTTGAAGCAAATGGGCTACAGCAGCAGAAGACCACACCAGGTGTCACTCAGGGAACTGAGGCTACAATTGGCACATGATCACCAAAATTGGACAATAGAAGATTGAAGAAACGTTGCCTTTCAGCCGCGACATTCAGATGGTGGGGTCAGAATTTGGCGCATGGATCCATCCTGCCTTGTATCACCGGTTCAGGCTGGGGGTGGTGTAATGGTGTGAGGGGGGGGGGGGGGGTTTCTTGGCACACTTTGGGCACCTTAGTACCAATTGAGCATCGTTTAATCACCACGACCTACCTGAGTATTGTTGCTGACCATGTCCATCCCTTAATGACTGCAGTGTCCCCATCTTCTGATGGCTCCGCCTAGCAGGATGTCGCCATGTCACAAAGCTCCAATCATCTCACCACTGGACAACGAGGTCACTGTACTCCAATGGCCTCCACACTCATCAGATCTCATCCAATAGTGGACCTTTGGGATGTGGTGGGACAGGAGATTGGCATCATGGATGTGCAGCTGACAAATCTTCAGCAACTGTGTGATGTTATTGGGTCACTATGAAAAAATATCTCTGTGGAACGTCCAACACCTTGTTGTATCTATTCCACTAAGAATGAAGGCCAAAGGGGGTCCAACCCGGGACTAGCAAGGGGGACCTAGTAGTGGCCGGTGAGTGTATTAAGTGGAGTCCCGCATGTGTAACCATCTCTCCCTTTTCTTAAGGTGACTCTGCATTGGGAGGTTCTTTCTGTAATGTACATCACAAGACGCAGAGCACCTTGACTTTTATATTTTGTGTTAAATGTTTTTTCTCTGTCATTCATGGAAAGGCACGGCTCCCTCATTCACATTGAGTTTGATGCTGCCACCTGCAGGAGAAGTGTGTACGTGGGTGCTGCAAAAGCAACGTTTCCGAGCCTCACAGGGTCCTTTCATCAGGCATGTGACCTGCCTGATAAAGGGGTCCTGCGAGGCTCCGAAATGTTGCTTCTGCTGTAACGATGTGATCGCTGAATAAAGTTTTGGGACCCGTTCTGGAAATCCGTAGTGTGGCGGTGACCCTCTCCCGCTTTGACTATACACAGTACCAGCTTGTGGTCGCTGCAGCGCCACCCACTTACTTGCACAACCATTTCTAAAGGAACGTGTGCGTTGGGAATTGCGTGTTGGAACCTGCAGGATGCTAAGTAGGGTTGTCCCGATACCGATGCTAATCAGTACTGATACAAAGCATTTCCCTGAGTAAAGTACTCGGGGGGTTGCTCTGATGCTTCACCCGATACCTGGGCAGTCAGGGATAATCGGTGCGGCAGGGGGAGTTGCAGCTTCTCCCCGGACCCCCCCTTTCAGCTGTTTTAGTGAAATCTATGCAGCAGTGATCGGTCTCATAACTCCCACCAAAACCGAACCGATCACTGCTGACTGTCCCTGTATCCTCCTCCAGTTCCCCCATCCGTCCTGCTCTCCCCCACACGCCCCCCCCCCCTCCCCAGGGCTGTGGAGTCGGTAGATAAATGTTCCATTAAAACTTGCTTTTTTTTTCCAATCTAAATTTATTAGGAGTTTGGAGACATTGCATTGTTTGTCGACTCCAGGTACCCAAAATTTTCTCAGTTTTCTCGACTCTGACTCCACAGCCCTGCGCTCCGTGTTCCCCCTATGTGCTGCTGCTGTCCCCTCTCCTCGCTCGGTGTCGCCCTCCATGTCCCCCCTCCTCACTCGGTGTCGCCCTCCATGTCCCCCTCCGCCCCCTCTGTCAGGATGAAACCCGGCTCCTACCTTTTCCGATTGAGTCAGTGATCAATCACCAACTGTCCATTCACATGACTGAAACATCGTAACCTGTGTTTACGATGCTTCAGTTTATGAATGGAGAGGAGCCGCTGTTTTCTCTCCATTCATTTTAAGTGCAGCTGAGAAAGGGACTGGGGAATCTGTGTCCTTAGTCCCTTTCTCTGTCTCAAAGTGGAGATTTTAGAGGTCTGTTAAGACCCCTGATATCTCACCAAAGACCCACAACAGGGCTAAAAAAAAGAAAAAAATGCAATTTAATAATAATATAAAAAGAAAGAACCCTAACCTATTTAGGAATACATATACCACTGCAACTAAACTTATACTCTTCCAACTTTCTACCAATTCCTAAATCCATTAAATGTTTTCTCCTGTTTTGGAAGAATAGCTATAATCAGGATGAATGTACTCCCCAGATTACTTTATCTCCTACAAACCATTCCGATTAAACTAACGGCATCGTTTTTTAACTTGTACAGAAAGTTGTGCTTAAACACAGCCTAGGATTTAATGGAACACAGTCAACCCTCAGCTATTAGGAGGGGTGGGATTACCAAATATACAGAAATATTATTGGTCTTGCCACTTGTCCCGTATTATTGATTGGCATGTTCATAGTAAGGCGAAAGACTGGATCGGTCTAGAGCAGTGGTCTTCAAACTGTTGCCTGAGGGCCGGATGCGGCCCTTTGCTTGCCTTTATCCGGCCCTTGGGGCACTATCCCTCCCACTGATATGAGACACTATTCTGCCATCTGACACCAACAATGGAGCATCATTTCTCCCACTAACAAATAGAGCACTATTACTCCCTATGATACCAGCGATGGGGTACTATTTCTCCCCCTAATACCAGATGTTCACTAAGGCTCCATTCACATCTAGGCGTTTTGTCGCCTTACGCCCGACGCTGAAGCAGCCCTAGATACGCTGGAGGGGCGAATTAACATTGTCGGCTATGGAGATGGTTCACATCTCCACGCCGAACGCCCAAACGCCCATACGCCTGAAGCTCATACGCCTGAAGCTCAAACAAGTCCCGGACCCTTTTTTTCAGGCGTATCGGGCGTACGGGCATAGCCGGCAATGTTAATTCACCTCTTCTACAAAAAATCAATAGGCGTTTTGTCGCCGCAAATCGCGGGGACAAAACGCCTATTGATTTGTCGCCGCAATACGCCGCTACAGCGTACGCCTAGATGTGAATGGAGCCTTACAATCATGCCAGGAAAATGTCTACTCCCGCTGGCCAAAGTCTGGCCCTCCCAGAGTCTGAAGGACAATAAACCGGCCCTTTGTTTAGAATGTTTGGAGACCCCTTGTCTAGAGGGACTGTCAGCTAAATGTCCTTTACAGCACCTTCCTTGGACTATTCCCCGTAAAATACCCAGTGTAATTAGCACACACCCCCTTACAGGTCCCACTCTGCAATTCTTTAGATATTTATGTACCAAACTTAACATTTCGTCTTCTCCAGGCCCACTGTCACCAATACCAGTGACTCCAAATCCTTTTCCTGACTCCTTGAATTCATTCTCCCTTAATCCTCTCTCATCTCCCTCATTGAGAGCAGAACTCTTTTTAAATGATGGCAAATTTCTATCTTACGATACCTTTTGTCTTACCCAGATTTAAAAATTTCTAATATGGAATATGAAATTATAAAAAAATTCTGTTGCACGCTAGTTCTCCCTTGACCTGGCATAGACTTAAAACCCAATTCGAAAAGATATGTGTAAATGTGGAACCTCAAAGACACCTAATATCAAAAACATATTCCTTATTTTCTGATGTGGACCCTGGAGTGGATGACAACATCCAATATTGGGAGAGAGAACTTGATATAAACCTCTCTTCCCATGAATGGACTCATATTTTCACCTACATTCATAAGGGTTCGATGAACGTCCTTACTCAAGAAAACATTTATAAACTATACTCCAAATGGTATAGGACACCTTATGTCATTCATAAATTTCACCCTGCCACTTCACCTACCTGCTGGCGCTGTAAATCCTCTTTAGGCACTCTCCTGCATATTTGGTGGGATTGTCCCATTATACAAACATTTTGGAAGGAACAAGACAAGCAGGAAGTGTGGAGATCAGAGCAGAATTACAGCAACTTCAAAGCAAAAAGGAACAATGAGGACATTAAACCAGGACTGCAGTAAGCTAAAAAAAAAAAATCCTTTAGTGATCCTTTAATGCGGCCAAACTCTGTATAGCAACTCATTGGAGAGATACTTCTCCTCCCAGCACTTCGGAATGGTTCCAAAGAATTGAACGAATAGCGGAAATAGAGGACCTGATTCTTCAATCACAGGACTCTCCCACTAAATTTCATGATAAATGGAGCTGTTGGTCAAGCTTTACCAACCAACTGAGTTTCGAAATCTATCTCATCATTCCACCCCTACATGAAGTCACTCTGATTCCATTTACAATTTTGACCTTTACATGAACTGATGGAATATGTTGGACTTTTTACTCTTGATTTATCATCTCGTTTTATTTTTCTTCCCCTTTTTATTTTTGTTATTTTCCTATAAATAATAGAAAATTATTCTATTTACTTCTGATTATATTTTCAATTTAACACCATATGTTATATATTTATATTTTCCCTAATCTTTCTGATTTAAAAACATTATTAATAGACTTCATTTTTTCTGATGTTTATCCCGATATGTTAATGAATGTATGTTACATTGTTATGTACTTCATTCTGAAAAATCAATAAAATCTTTAAACGAAAAAATAAAAATTAAAAACACACTGACACCATCCACCCCCCCCCCCCCAAATAAGAAAGTATTGTAAGAAAACCTAACAAAAAATAAAAAATGTGAAACTGTAACTTGACATATAAAAAAAAAAGTATAGGTATCGGCGAGTACTTTAAAAAAAAAAGTATCGGTACTTGTACTCGGTCTTAAAAAAAGTGGTGTTGGGACAACACTAATGCTAAGTGCAGATGTATTCCAGGAAGTAAATGATACAGGAACCATCTGCCCTTACCCAAGATAACCGCAGCTTGAAATGCTAAGGGGGTGGTTTTTAAAGTGATTTCTCGGCAAATAAAAGCATGGAGACATGGATGGATGGGAGGAGTTTGTTTTGAATAATAATTGATTAAACAGTGTTTGTGGTGCTCAGATGAAGTGTAGTTCCACTTGAAGAAACCATGGATTCCAAAGTCCGCTAAGCCAGGGAACAGGTCCTCCTTACAATGAAAGGATGTACCCGCTCACACGGATGGAGGGGATGTTTGCTGCTCTTTTCAAAGGTTTGTACCGATACTAGTACTTGTGAAACGCTCGGATGCTTAATCCGATAACTCCAGGTTCCAGCAGAGCCTCAGCAAGAGGCATGGTTGGAGATATTCAGCGGCTCGTTCCCGGAAGTTAGGGGCGGTGAAGACAGGAGGAGTCCTCAGCATGTTGGAGGTGTCGGAACAGTGCAAGGCCATATTGGTACATCGCGTACTCGCCTCACGGTAAGGCTTGTTAGATGTTACACCGCCAAATCAATGCTGCCTTTTAGTGCCCAGCAGTGTCGCCTATCATTGTCCATTAGTGCCACCCATCAGTGCTGCATATTTGTGCCACCCCATCATAGCCCACCAGTGCTGCATATTGGTGCCACCCCACCAGTGCAGCCTATCAGCGCACATCAGCGAAGGGGAAAAATTTACTCATTTACAAAATTGTGCTTTGAACACGATCACATGACATTTTTTTTTATCTGTAATCGATATCAGTGAGTACTTGGGGGGGGGGGATCGTTACTTGGTCTTAAAAATGTGGTATCGGTGTATCCTAGTTTGGTACGAGGAGACTTCAGACATGTGGATCCGCAATATAGTGTCTCACAGCTACAAGCTGGAACTTCAGAGTCTTCCTCTATCGTGCCTTATACCAGGGTTTCGACCAACCCCAGGCACCATGGCGGCAGGAAATATTCATCCTGGCACCTGGGCTGCCCCCCAAACGCTCCACACACCCTGCGCCATGTATACATCCTTCTCCCTGACGTCACTTCTGGGTCCCCGTTGACAGTTCCCCCGACCATCAAAGAATGAATGTGCATTGCATTCATTGGAGCACGGGAGACATGTCTTTTAGACCCTGCAGACGTTTTGTCCCCTATGTGACGGTAAAGAAAGAAATGAAGAAAAAATAAATTCTTAATTGTAAAGAATTTTAACTTGCACCCGAGCACATTAACCCCCCCCTCCAAAAAAAGAGGCCCACCCCACCCCATATATGCGCATGTACAGACGTTAACGCACGGGGCAGGATGCCTACACCTGATACTGTTGATTGCAATATCGGCGTGCACGCTGGAATTAGAGCAATAATTCTAGCACAAGACCACCTGTGCTAAACTGATGACTGATTGAGGGCTTTTAAAGTTTCAGCGATGGGAAAATATAGGGTACTGATGTTTGTTACCGTTTTTACGGAGGCGCACAAATTTGAAGGTTTACATGTTGGGTATCTATTTACTCAGCTTTTATATTTTACTAAAAACTTGGGTGATTTATTGTGTTCTTGTGCCCCCCAAAGGTAACTTTTTTAATGTGTGTATTTTTTTTTTACTAAAATTGTGTTTCATAGACCTTTTGCGGTAATATTGTGTGACATAAAAAATTGGAACTACCACCATTTTATTCTCTAGGGTGTCTGCTTTCAGAAAAACATTTTCTTTTTTATTTAATCTTAATCTTTTTTTTTTTTTTTTTTTAAAAGCCCAGACAAAGGCTCTGGCTGTAAAAGGGTTGCCTGCACATTCTGACCTTTCCACCCCACCAAAGGTTTCTTGGATTTGCGGTGGAGTTCCGCCATTGTCTGTTCGTGGCCTTGTTCCACCTCTCCACACCTCCCAGTTTGTGCTCACTGAGGTCCTGGCTCTGGGACTCGTACCTGAGATATCTCTGTTATGGGGTACCTGAACATGTTTACTTTTGAGGGAACAATCTGCTTCACTGCTGGAGACCATTGTGTCTCTCTCTGGACTGTCCCAACATGAGGTTGGAAAATTTAAGCTGTATACCATCCAGGCAAGGGTGATTTCTCCCCCAACCTTCTGGGAAAATATCTTGCTCTGAGAACCTTGATAGATTTGCTTTAGTCATTGATAAATCCCTTGATTCGTCTTTGTATGAGGGTTCTGGGAAAGATGGTAGCCACCTTTTTGAGGCAATGCCCGGTTTAATTCCAAACCCCTATAACAGAATGTCTTGGTGACATGGGACTGGATGGCGCAGTCATTGGACCCTCTTATGTTACACCCAGCCCAATTTCTCCTCCATGGGTGCTAGAGATAGTAAAATCATTCCCCCTCTCAATCCTGGAAGGTTCTGACAATTTTGTTTTGCCCTACTGCATTGGTCAGGGCTTTCCTGTAAATTGGACAACACTAAGGTGGTGACATACACAATGGAGGCACTAGAAGTTGGGCTGCTCAAGAGAAAGTGGATCTTATCCTGGCTTGGGCAAAACATTCTCATGCTCCGTGGCGGCTGGTGCTCCATTTTCGGCAGGGCAAACAAACCACCAGATCCATCAGCTGGCTGCATGGATTGGGTGGCGACACCCCTCACGGAGCGGTTGCCACTGCTCATCCTGTCCACATTCCAGGCACTTTTAAAGTTTCTGGGAGAATGAGCTATTCACCTAGTGGTGTTTGTAGAACTCTGATGGTGGAGCACCACAGATGTGGATCTTCTGGTGTCCAGGTTCAATGCAAAGCTTGACGGGTTCCTCTCCAGCATCAGGGATCCCCAAGTGTTTTTGGTGGATGCTCTTATGGCACCAGTTCTCCATAATTTTTATGCTTTCCTTCCACTACCATCTCATCTGCTTCGCAAATATTTGTGTTAAAGGAATTCCAGAAATTCGCATTACTCTGGCCTGACCTAGGAGAACGCAGTGTTCTGACATTGTAAACATGCCGGGGAACAACCTTTTGGATCCTTCCGGATTGACCCGACCTTCTGTTGAAAGTTCCAGCCTTCCATCCTTTACAGTTGCTGGCTTTAATTGCATAGCTGTTGATTTTAAGAGACCGGAGAGTCTCAGTTTTGGTCGTTCCGACCCGAATGAAGCCTCGGAATACGACCCAAGGAGATTTTACCACAGAACCTGGAAATCTTATTTTGCATGGTGTGAGGCTAGGGGATTTCATCCTCGCAAGTTTGTCCTGGGTCGCATCCTGGCTTTTCTCCAAACGGGAGTTGATCAGGGTTTGGCCTTGAGTACGATCAAGGGTCGAGTTTCTGCCTTTTTCAGAGACCAGTTGTTACTCATTTCTTTGCATGTCGTTGTGGAAGGCGTCACTTGTTTTGTCCCATCAGTCATGACTCTGTTTTGAACCCATTCAGGAAATTCCTTTAGTCCTGATTCTAAAGGTGATTTTTCTCGTTGCCATTACTCTCTGAACTGGTTACTCTTCCCTGTAAGAAACTTCTGGTGCTTTATTGTTATGAGGCGATTCTATGGCCTCTGCCATTATTTTCACCAAAGGTGATTTGCTACTTTCCATCTTAAAGTGGCGTTCCACACAAAAATGGAACTTCCACTTTTTGGAACCCCCTCCGGTGTCACATTTGGCATTCAGGGGAAGGAGGGAGCAGATACCTGTCTAATACAGGTATTTGCTCCCACTTCCTGGCATAGATCACCTCAGCTCCTACTCTGTGCCCCCGCTGTCTTCTGGGAGACCCCCAGCTCCCAGAACACAGCTGGGACCAGTGAAGACACGCAGCGCTACTTGCACATACGCAGTAGGGAACCGGGAAGTGAAGCCGCACCGCTTTATTTCCTGATTCCCTCACTGAGGATGGTGGCGGGGCAGCTGTGAGCCGAGCGATTGCTCGGCATTGGCTGCCGACATCGCGGCCACCATGGACAGGTAAGTGTCCATATGTTAAAAATCAGCAGGTGCTGTGTTTGTGTATATTTTGTGTGTATATATATATATATATATATATATATAATCATTATTATTTAAGTGGGACCTCCACTTTAACCAGGACTTTGGGGTTTATTCACTAAAGCTGGAGAGTGCAAAATCAGGCTCGCTTCTGCAAAGACACCAATCCGCTTCCAGGTTTTATTGCCAAAGCTTAATTGAACAAGCTGAGGATAGAAGCTGATTGGGTACCATGCACAGCTGCACCACATTTTGAGTGCTACAGTTTTATTAAATCTCCTCCTATGTGTTTTATTTCTGTCCTAGGCCTCAGATACCGAGGCTCTTCATCATTTTAGATGTGGTTTGTGCTAGGGTTGCATCGATACCAGGATTCGGGGCCAATACTAAGCATTTGCATGAGTACTTGTACTCATGCAAATGCTCTGATACCCTTTTGTGGTGTGATTTGAATCCATACAAAATTAGTGGGATTAAAATGGCACTGCAAAGAATCGCATGTGATTTGAACAGGAATGCAGTGTGGTTGTGCCATAGTGACTTCGCACAGAAGCGGTGCGGGAAACTGCATCATATTGTATGGGCTCAAATTACACTGCAAAGGTGTTGGTACTCATACTCGCCTGAAAGAAAGGGTATGGGTGCATCCCTAGTTCTTGCTATCGGGTGTTACCTGAGGTTGACTGCTGCTATTTGTCAGTCGCATTCCTTTTTTGTCCTTCCCGAAGGCCCAAGGAAAGGACATACAGCTTCCGAATCTGCCATTTCTCGATTTAAATTGTCAGCTTATCGCTCAAGCGTTCGGTCTAAAAGGCGAAGTTCCACCACGTTACGTAACGTCTCATTCTACCAGGAGTGTTGGTGTCTCCTGGGCTACTCGTCGTCGGGCTTCAGTAGCTCAAGTTTGTAAAACGATCTGGTTTTTGCTACTTTCACATGATGTTGGAGGACGGTACCTTTTTTGGTCGGCGTGTGTTGAGCGCCATGGCGTGAGGTTCTAACCTGTTTTGGATTTGTTGTTTGAGGCCAGTTTCTGTGTTGTCCTCCCCTCATGTTCAGTGCTTTTGGTTCATGGCTTCCTTCATAACCTGAAGCCTTGCCTAAGGGGAGGTGTTTTGCCTAGGAGGAGACTTTCCTGTGTGTTTTATTACTGGTGTCCAATCGCCTGAATGTGACAGCGGAACCCTATGAAATCTATTGTAATTGATATAAATTGATATAAATGCTCTAATTGTATTCCAAGAAAGCAGAAAAAAATCTAATTTTCTCTGGTGGGTTACTGAATGTTCAGCAGTGCACGATTCTGGACAGAGTTTTCCATTGGCTCTGCTGCTCCTATATCAGAGGCATCTGTGAGTCGTAATTTGTCACGTTGGCACTATGCCTTATGATAGGAGTGGGAGAAGCACAGTGCAGGCAGCTGATTGGAGGAATATTGCCACTCTGCCATATAATGGAAATAGGAGAAGCACAGTTCAGGTAGCTGATTGGAGGAACATTAGCACTATGCCTTATGATAGGGGTGGGAGAAGCACAGTGCAGGCTGCTGATTGGAGGAACATTAGCACTATGCCTTATGATAGGGGTGGGAGAAGCACAGTGCAGCCAGCTGATTGGAGGAATATTGGCATTTATGCTGTGTAGTAGAAGTAGAGGAAGCACAGTACAGGGTGCTGATTGGAGGAACATTAGTAGTATGCCGTATAATGGAAGTAGGAGAAGCACAGCACATACAGCTGATTGGAGGACTGCCCTCTAGTAAAGGTGGGAGGAGCACAATGCACACAGCTGATTGGAGGAATGTTGGCAGAGCTCCTCCCCAGTCTGATAGTTCTTCTCTCTCCCACAGGGTTCCAGCGGCGCACAGATCCGACTTTACACACGTGAGTATGAGTGCGATGTTCTGCAGAGAATGGTTCAGAGTTGTTCCTTATGTTCTGTTTGTTTTTTCAGGGGCCGCTGGGTGCCGAATCACATCTGTTGGCAGCCAGAGGAATTTTCTGTAAGTAGAGTTCAGCGTCTGCGCTGTGGATCTGGGTTGGTGATGGCAGCTGTGTGTGTGTGTGTGTGTGTTTGGACAGGATGCTGATTGCATTGTCTGGTCTCTTTTTTTTCTCTGCAGACCCTCCAGTACAGATGCCATCAGGTTCTATCGAACGTCAGCTGTTTGCAGTAAGTACTAACACAGCTTACCAATCGGATGAAAAAATTCAGTGACCACTATTCTCCTAATCCCTTCTTCTCCCCCCGGCAGGGCAGGATGTCGTGACCGTCAACACACCAGCATTTGCTGAATCAGTCACAGAGGGAGACGTCAGGTGGGAGAAAGGTGAGATGGTGCTGCTGGGTGGGGGAAGGAAAAGGCAGGCCAAGGGTTGTTTGGGGGGGGGGGGAGTTTTCTGGGCAGCCAGGCTCTGAGTGTGGTCATTTAACCCCTTATTGTTGTTTTTTTTTTTTTGCAGCTGTTGGGGATACGGTATCTGAGGATGAAGTTGTGTGCGAGATTGAGACTGACAAGGTGATTGGAGTTCTACTGGATTTTTACCTACTTCTGTTCTCTAGACACTGACTATCCCAGAGTGCTAAGTGGGAGGCCCCCGCCGCCCTCTGTAGTCGGGGTGTGGGAGGCCCCCGCCGCCCTCTGTAGTCACAATGATTAGTTGCAGTATTGTAAAGACAGGATCTGTTGATGTTGCCTACGATCAATTATTGAGTCACCAGAGTCTCCCTGTAATAAGGACAGGGTGCCTTGTGTAAACCTCCTGGACTCAACCCACTAACGCCAAACTCACAATTAACCACTTGCTTACTGGGCACTTATACCCCCCTCCTGCCCAGGTGATATTTCAGCTTCCGGCACTGCGTCGCTTTAACTGACAATTGCGCGGTCGTGTGACGTGGCTCCCAAACAAAATTGACGTCCTTTTTTCCCCACAAGTAGAGCTTTCTTTTGGTGGTATTTGATCACCTCTGCGGTTTTTATTTTTTGCGCTATAAACAAAAAAGAGCGACAATTTTGAAAAAAATACAATATTTTTTACTTGTTGCTATAATAAATATCCCAATTAAAAAAAAAAAAACTTTTTTTTTCTCAGTTTAGGGCGATGCGTATTCTTCTACATATTTTTGGTAGAAAAAAAAAAAAAATCGCAATAAGCGTCTGGTTTGCGCAAAATTTATAGTGCCTACAAAATAGGGGACAGAATTATTATTATTTTTTTACTAGAAATGGCGGTGATCTGCGATTTTTATTGGGACTGCGACGTTATGGCGGACACATCGGACACTTTTGACACATTTTTGGCGTCATTCACATTTATACTGCGATCGGTGCTATAAAAATGCACTAATTACTGTATAAATGTGACTGGCATGGAAGGGGTTAAATGTATTCCCTGCATAGTGTTCTGTGGGGGGAGGGGGGGTGACTGGGGAGGTGACCGATCTGTGTCTCTATGTACAAGAGACACAGATCCGTCTCCTGCTCTCCAGAGACAGAACGCTGTCTCTATGTAAAACAGCAATGAGAGATGATCTATGAGATCATCTCTCATTGGCCGCACAGATCGCAAACGGCCACTCTGATTGGCCGTTCGCGGCGATCTGTGATTGGCTGTGTCCAAGGGACACGGGCAACACAGTGTTTCCCCGCAGCGCGCTCTGGAGCGCGCGCCGGGAAGCAGCTAGTGACAAGCCGTCAATTGACGGCTTGTTGACAATTTAGATCTGCGCTAGAGCCGTCATTCGGCTGTAGCGCGGATCTCAAGTAGTTAATATAAATGAGTAGATGGGCCAGTTATCACAGTGAAGGCCTTTAGTAAGGATGGCTGTGTGGTCATGTGACCTTCATTCACAACTCTCTGCCCTCTTTCCAGAACATGTCAACAAGGGCCACAGTCGCAGCTCTGTCTATCTCCCAGAACACTTTCCAAGTTGTCCTATCCACATCTGTCTGTCCACCTCCCAGAATACTCTGTGAGGTGGTCACAGCTCTACAATAAATAAAGGGTGGTCACAGCTCTGGCTGTGCTATAATTGAGGGGGGGGGGGGGGCTTTTGTGAGGTGCTATAAGTGTGGGGCTTGTGTGGAGTACTACAAATGGGAAAGCCCTTGTGTGAGGTGCTATAAATAGGGAGGGAGGGCACCTTGGTGGGAAGTGCTTTAAATGGGGAGCCACCTTGGTGGGAGGTGCTATAGATGGGGAGCCACCTTGCTATAAATGGGGGCCCTGATGGGAGATGCTATAAATGGGGGGGGGGGGCAAGTGGGAGGTGCTATAAATGGGGGGGTGCAGGTAGGAGATGCTATAAATGGGGGGAGGGCTGGTGGGGGGTGCTATAAATAGGGACCCTTGTGAAATGATCACAGCTCTGCTATAAATCGGGACCCTCGTGCTAGGTCTGCTCTGCCATAAATGGCTGTATTCATGTTGGGTGCTATAAATAGGGATCCCTTTTTTGAGGCGCTATAAATCGGGGCCCTCTTGTGAGGTGGTCACAGCTGTGCCTACTGACAGATGTCCTGCTCTTGAGACTCCCTGAGGCTGCCCTGATACCTTCCTGAACTCCTATAGCTATCATACGCTGTTTTCCAGCTCACTATAGCAGTATCCAGCACAGCGCCCTGTAGTTTGCACGGAACCTCCACTACAAAGTGCATATTGTCCCCTGCAGGGGGAGGCAGGATAAAGAAGACCTCTCTATTATGCGACTTCTTAATTCTGAAACTCCTAAGAATGAGACCCTGCC
Source organism: Rana kukunoris (assembly GCA_029574335.1). NCBI lineage: Eukaryota > Metazoa > Chordata > Amphibia > Anura > Ranidae > Rana > Rana kukunoris. Next base: position 141,418 of record JAJQKJ010002670.1, read on the forward strand.
TACTATCATTCCATTGTACAATGACCTGTCATTGGACAGGGCCGGTAGTGGAGTTTAGCCATGAAATCGGGGAGCGCCCTGTAGCAAAAAAGGCTAACTCGGAGGGGCTCGGGACAGGTTTTTCTGGCTAATACACATAATGGGCATCTTGTGGTATTTGCTGTTAAGTACAGTCCCGGTCATGACTGGTTTTCTTTGTTTACCTTCATGTTTAACTCCATAAGCTTCATGTTTTCTTGTGTAGACATCGGTACAAGTACCCGCTCCTACATCTGGAGTTATCGAGGCTCTTCTGGTCCCTGATGGCGGAAAGGTGGAGGGTGGGACTCCTCTCTTTGTCCTTAGGAAGTCCGGAGGTACATAATATTGACTGGAGGATGAAGGGGGAGGAGTCATTCTGGTGTTACATAGAATTGGCTAGAGGAAGAAGGGGGGGAGAGCATCAGTCTGGCGCCATATAGTACTGGCTGCAGGAAGTGGGGGAGGGGGGGCAGTCTGGAGCTACATTGTATTGGCTAGTGTAAGAAAGGGAGGTGTCAGTCTGAAGTTTTATAATATTGGCAAGAGGAAGGGTGGAGGACTGGTCAGTCTGGAAGTACATAGTAATGCCTAGAGGGAAAAGGGGGGGAGGGATCACTCTGGAGCTTCTTAGTATTGGTTGAGGAAGAAAGGGGAGGGGTCAGTCTGGAGGTACATAATGCTGATTAGCAGACAAAATGGGAGGGGGTCAGTCTGGATCTACTTGGCTAGACTAGAGGATAGGGGCGTGGTCAGTTTTGGTGGTAGCTGAAGGAAGAATAGGGGAAGGGGGATTGTATTGGCTGGAGAAAGGTGGGGCGTAGCTAGTCTTGAAGAAACGTATAGAAGGTAGTAGATTTATTTGCTTTGTTAATTTTGTTTTCTGTTCAGCTGCTCCTAAAAGCAAACCAGCCGAGGCTGCAGCTCCTCCCCCATCTGCAGCTCCTCCTACAGCCAGCCCACAGCCTCCTTCAGCCCCGTCTTCTGCTGCTGGTCCAATTCCCACATCTCTCCCACATGTGCCACCCGTCTCTTCCCAACCAATGGAAACAAAGCCTGGTACGTTGCAGAGCGTGTCTACAAGATGTTGGGTGATGTGTGATTGGTTAGCATTGTTTTGCAAAATTTCTGTGTGAGTGAAATGGCAACAGATGATATGAATGACAGTGGACAGTGGTATTGGCTGGACACTACACTGTAGATAAGGAGGGTAGTGCTTGGACACTGTAGATATGGACGTAATTGATTGGGGACTGGGTGGGCACTGTAGGTAATAGAGGAGCTAAGTGATTGGACACTGTGGGGTTAGTGGGTAGATACAGGGTGGACACTGTAGATACTGGGGTTAGTAATTGGACCCGGGTACTGGGTGGACACGTGGACTGTGTAGATATGGAGGTTGGTGATTGAACCCGGGCACTGGGTGGACACGTGGACTGTGTAGATATGGAGGTTGGTAATTGGACACGTGCACTGGGTGGACACTGTAGATATGGAGGTAATTGATTGGACACTGGGACTGGGTGGGCACTGTAGGTAATGGAGGAGGTAAGTGATTGGACACTGTAGATACTGGGGTTAGTAATTGGACCTGGCACTGGGTGGACACTGTAGCTATATATGGAGGTAAGCAATTGGGCACAAGTTGTGAGAGATAATAGTATATGGTTGGTATTGGTGGAACAGTTTGGTGGGCGGAGTTGTTATTGACCAAGTATGAACTTGCAGTGTCTGCTGTGAAGCCAACATCTGCCGCCCCGGTGTCTGAGGTCGCCCCAGCTGGCAGCACACGCACAGAACACAGGGTAAGCTGCTCCCCCCCTTCCCTGAAACCAGCAGGATAAGCCCCTCCTCCCTGCATGGTAAACCCCTCCTTTCCTTTCCTCTGCTCTGTGTCCCGCTCTACTCAGTGTGCCCTTTGCAGGTAAAAATGAACCGGATGCGCCAAAGAATCGCTCAGCGTCTGAAAGAAGCTCAGAACACGTGTGCTATGCTGACCACCTTCAATGAGGTGGATATGAGGTAAGTGTCCAGCAGCTGGGAGCAGGGGGGGGGTTGGGTCTTCCTGCTTGGAGTCTAATAACACATCTTCCTCTTCTTCAGTACCATCCAGCAGATGAGGACGCTGCACAAAGATGCTTTCTTGAAGAAACACAATCTAAAGCTCGGCTTTATGTCCGCTTTTGTTAAAGCTGCAGCCTTCGCCCTCCAGGACCAGCCGGCTGTCAATGCTGGTGAGCCCCTCCCCCTTCTGTATAACACCCCATGGCCCACTCATTCTTACACCCTCCTATCTGGGTCTGATCTAATGTTGCAGGCTCCTCCCTGTTCTGTATGTTAGAATAAATCCCCCCCCCCCCCCAATCATTTGTGCCTCTCCTACATGTAACTCCTTACTCTCTAGTCCCTGTTCTGTATAGTAAAGGTCCTTCTTTGTCATTCTCTGGCCTGCATGTTAGAGACTTCCCAATTATTGATATTTGTCCCCTGCCTGTTTATTAGAGCCTCTTACATCTATAGTGCCTGTTCTGTCTGCACCCTGCATATTAGAGGCTCCTCCCTCCACAGTCCATGTTGACTCTCCTCTGCCTGTGAATTGGAGGCTACCCTTTCCCTAGTCTCTATTTGAGGCCCCTGCTTCAGTTCCTGTCCTGCATATTGAGTTCCTTCCTCTCTGGTCCTCGTTCTTTTTATTAGAGTTCCTCCTTCTAAAGTCCTGGGTCCTCTCCCTGCATATTACAGGCTTCTCCCTCTTTGGTCCATTGTCCCCCCACTGTGTGTTACAGGCTCCTCCCTCTCCGGTCCCCCCACTGTGTGTTACAGGCTCCTCCCTCTCCGGTCCCCTTACTGTGTAATACTGGCTCCTCCCCTGATGTTGGCGAGTTCTCTGTCCCACCTTCTCTGTGTTTTTTTCATAGTTATTGATGATACGACAAAGGAGATTGTGTACAGAGACTATATAGACATCAGTGTGGCCGTATCTACACCCCGGGTGAGTAAATAAACATTTGAGTGAGGGGTGGGGTTAGCGGAAAGATTCTAACTCTACCTTTCCCTTCCCTTGCAGGGTCTGGTGGTTCCCGTGTTACGTGGTGTGGAATCTATGAACTTTGCTGACATCGAACGGACCATTGCAGAGCTTGGAGAGAAGGTAATGTAATATAGAAGGCCTCCGCTCGGGGGCAGCGCTGTAGATTGCATCACATGACCTATAGTGCAAATCCTTTGTCCCCACCCATGAAGAGCATCATAAAAAAAAAAATATCCATCTGCCGTGACTATGTGCAGGATTCCTTGGAAGGAGGAGGGAAGGGTTGACGAAAAAACATTAGCAATGAGAAGTGGAAGGGTCAGTGGTGGAAGTAGAAAGCATGACGTCAACAGGGTGGGAAGTGGGAGGAGTTGGTGGTAGGAGTAGATCTGAACTGTTTGAATAATGGACACATGTTTCCCTCTTCAGGCTCGCAAGAATGAGTTGGCAATTGAAGACATGGATGGTGGCACCTTCACTATCAGTAATGGAGGGGTGTTCGGGTCCATGTTTGGCACACCTATTATCAATCCTCCGCAGTCTGCCATCCTCGGAATGCATGGCATATTTGACCGGCCTGTGGCCATATCTGGAAAGGTACGTACATTTGGGGTAGTGGGGGGTCTGTAGGGTCAGTGTTGGTGGGATTAGGGGTTTGTGATCATACGGGTATTCTATACACTCCCCGGCCACTATATATTAAGTACACCTTGCTAGTCCCGGGTTCGACCCCCTTCAAGGTTCCATGTGTTGTGTGTTCAGAGATGGTATTCTGTATACCTTGGGTGCAACAAGTGATTATTTTGAGTAGCTGTTGCCCTTCTATCATTTGGAACCAGTCTGCCCATTCTCCTCTGACATCAGCAAGGCATTTTCCTCCTCACAACTGCCTCTCACTGGATATTTTCTCTTTTTTTCCCCACCATTCTCTGCAAACCCGAGTGATGGTTGTGTGTGAAAATCCCAGTAGATCAGCATTTTTTGAAATCCTCAGACCAGCCCATCTGGCACCAACAACCATGCCATGTGGGTTCAAAGTAGCCTAAATCTTCTTTCTTCCTCATTCTGATGTTCGGTTTGAACTGCAGCAAGTCATCTTCACTGCATCTAAATGTCTAAATGCACGAGTTGCTGCCATGTGATTGGCTGATTAGCAATTTGTGTTCTCAAGCAATTGAACAGGTGTACCTCATAAAGTGGCCTGTGAGTGTATACGAAGAGTTGAAGGGGGGTGTATATTAACCACTTAAGACCCGGACCAATACGCTGGCAAATGACCCAAGGGGTTTTTGCGATTCGGCACTGCGTCGCTTTAACAGACAATTGCGCGGTCGTGCGACGTGGCTCCCAAACAAAATTTGCGTCCTTTTTTTCCCACAAATAGAGCTTTCTTTTGGTGGTATTTGATCACCTCTGCGGTTTTTATTTTTTGCGCTATAAACAAAAATAGAGCGACAATTTAAAAAAAAATGCAATATTTTTTACTTTTTGCTATAATAAATATCCCCCAAAAATATATAAAAAAACATTTTTTTTCCTCAGTTTAGGCCGATACGTATTCTTCTACATATTTTTGGTAAAAAAAATCGCAATAAGCGTTTATCGGTTGGTTTTCGCAAAATGTATAGCGTTTACAAAATAAGGGATAGTTTTATTGCATTTTTATTAATTATTTTTTTTTTACTACTAATAGCGGCGATCAGCGATTTTTTTCGTGACTGCGACAATATGGCGGACACTTCGGACAATTTTGACACATTTTTGGGACAATTGTCATTTTCACAGCAAAAAATGCATTTAAATTGCATTGTTTACTGTGGAAATGACAGTTGCAGTTTGGGAGTTAACCACAGGTGGCGCTGTAGGGGATGTGTGACCTAATGTGTTGTTTACAACTGTAGGGGGGTGTGGCTGTAGGTGTGACGTCATCGATCGCGTCCCCCTATTACAGGGATGACGCGATCGATGCTCCGGCCACAGAGAAGCACGGGGAAGCCGTGTGTACACACGGCTCTCCCCGTTCTTCCGCTCCAGGGACGGATCGCGGCACTGCAGCGGCGATCGGGTCCGCGAATCCCGCGGTCCCGGTCCTGGAGCTTCGGACCGGGTCGCGGGCGCGCGCCCGCGACCCACGGCTGGGTACTAAAACCAACGTATATATACGTTGATGTGCCCAGCCGTGCCATTCTGCCGACGTAAATGTGCAGTAGGCGGTCCTTAAGTGGTTAAGGGTGTGAGGGCTTTGTGTATTAGGGGTATTTGAGGTTGTATAGATTGTGGGGGGTAAAGATTTTAGGGGTGCTCATTGCAATATGGAATGTTGAGTGGGCATTTGGGCTCATTGGACCTCCTTTTTATTTGGCTTGTCTCTATTATTTTGCTCATTATACCTCGCTGCTCTCACAGGTGGAGGTGCGCCCAATGATGTATGTTGCCCTAACGTATGACCACCGACTAATAGACGGCAGAGAAGCAGTCCTTTTCCTGCGTAAGATCAAGTCGGCAGTGGAAGATCCTCGCATTCTTCTTCTGGATCTCTGAGGGATTTTCTGCACGCTTCTCAAGGATCCATTTACTCCCCACCCCCCTCCCCCCCAGTTTTATGTTGGGGGCCACCGTACCCCCTACCCAACCCCCACTGAGCATATAGGCGCCAATTCAGAGACTTGGTGTGCGCTTTTTACAGACTTATCTTCCAGTGGGTTGGGTCATCATCTCTTCCACCTATCAATATGGCACCTTGCGGCATATACAGAGTTAACTACAATATTTAAGGACTTGATTTTAAATGTTTAAAAATAAACGCCATTTATGAAAACACGCTTGAGTGGAAAACATTGTATTTGCAAAGCTGCAATATGCTACTGTCAGAAGTAATAAAACAATGGAGGTGAAGGAAGTTGCACAACAAGGCCACAAACTTCCTGTTATGAGAATCACATAACTCCTCTCTGAAGCCTTTCACATTCACTGTCTCATGTTGTGGGGTTGCTATGGACAATGCAGACATAGAATTTCAGCTATTCCAGAGATCAGATTTGACTAATGTAAGGCAGATTTTATAGCTACCGAGTGATCAAGGAAGTAATTGTCAGCCTCAATCTCATGGGCAGCCAATGAACTGTTCTGCACCAGTGATTCGCTAGCAATGGGGAAAGGATCAGGATGACGCCCCCTGGAGCCTGTACATTTAAAGCGGATATAGGAATCCTAAATTTGCTGAGTCTGAGGTTGTGACATCATCAACCCGACTCGGCCAATCAGAGGAAGCTTTGTATTCATTGCTAAAATACATCAATTTCTATGAATAGCTGAACTCCGCTCATACTATTGTGTTCTGGGAACGAGACAGGAAGGTTTTGGCTTGAACCACTGAACGCAGTGCGGTACACTATGTTGCCTCAGCTACAGTTTTATACCACACATCTAGTGGCCTCGCGTTAGTGAGGGACATAGTTGGCCAGCTTGGCCCAAATTAACGAAGTACAGTGTAACAAAAGCTGGAGTTCAGCTTTTTTTTTTTTTTAATCGCACTATTTTTATTTCATTTCTCAATTTACAAAAAAAAAAATCCCACAGAGCCGTCCTATTTCACTCGCACTCTCGCATGGAATATTCTTTACAATATTACATATAACCCAGGGATAGCCCTCCAGCTGTGGTGAAACTACAAATCCCATCATGCCCTTGCCTCTAGGAGTCATGCCTGTGATTGTCAGGGTTTTGCAATGTCTCGTGGGACTTGTAGTTTCAAAACCGCAGGAGGGCCGAGGTTGCCTACCCCTGCAGTATAACCCTTTATCACATTAAATTAAATTGAATTACTTTTTTCTCTCCTTTCCCTTTTTCTCTTCCTACCTGAATTTGACAATATAGCTAAAATAAAGTTAACCATTATATGCAGTTCAACTAATACCCCTTTTACGACACACACACACACATATATATTAGTGTGTGTGTGTGTGTGTTTTTAAACAGTTATCTACCTCTATGGATCAGTCTCATTAATTTTCCTCAGTCTCATTGAGACCAACCTCCAAGAGCACTGCGTACTGGTATCCTTACTGTAGTGTGGGCAGTTTCGGTTGAAGAATCCTTGCATCCAATTCGCAATAGCAGGAGATTTTGACCAGTGACACGTCATATTCGGCTCCCCATCACACAATGCTACGGAAGTGCCGTAGCGGCCAACTGCGCATGCGTGATGCATTCCAAACGCAATTGTGATGCGTTCCAAAGGATTTACCAGTGCACACCAGCAAAGCCGTTATTCTTGGTGACGTGGACTTAAGTGGCCAGTCGTCCTCACTGCGCTCGCTTGGCCTCCTGGCTCTTTTTTTAACATCCTCCAATCCACAGGGATGTTAAGGAAAGAGCCTGGATGCCAAACGAGGTTTCGCTGGTGTGCACTGTCGTAATAGCATTGGAACGCATCGCAGATGCGTTTGGAGCGCATGCGCAGTTTGCCGCCACAGCACTTCCGCAGCAGTCTGTGATGGGGAGCGGAGTATGACGGTGCACCGGCTCTCTATGTAGTCAGTTCACATATCTCTGCGGTGTGTTCGGTGCGTCTTTTGGTACAATTTAGGTCCGAATTCAGGTCAAAATTCGGGCTTAAATGGTGAACCAGGATGCACCGTACCCTTGCTGTAATCTGCATGCGGCTTAAGTGGTCACAAAACAGCCACAGGGGGTCCTAATGGTAAAAGTCTGGTGGGTATTCCGAGTGCTCTTTCAACTGAGAAAGTCATAGAGAGGTGATCTGTCCCAATAGTCTCCCACAGCCATGTTTTCATGCACTCTATATAATGTTAGTTCCTTCAGCACGCTCTGGAAGGCCCACTAGTCTGAAATTACATCGAAGGCAGTTTTCCAGATCTTCCAATTTACGAGCATTGGTATCATATTTTTTCATTACCTCCGACATCTGTACCCAGTAACTGAAAAAAGTGTCCTAACATGGCCTTCTAGGGAAAAGAGGGGTGGGGAGGAGAATGTTTTTCCTCCCCCCCCCCCCTCTTTTTAAGTTTATATAAATTAAATTGTTTGCGTTTCTTATTTATCTAAAATTCTTCTGATGGGTTACAGCTCTGCTCTCCTCAAGTTTAAACTATAAAAGTTACCAGTCTTTTCTATCCCAGTTTCTGTGATCCCTGCCAAGCTTTACTAGTCGCAGCTCTTAACACCGCCGAGTTGTAAGGGAAACGGCGGCATCAAACTTTGGGCCTCGCCGATAGCTCGCTGAAGCTCCTGAGCGTCACCGACTCCAGCCAGGGACTGCTGGCACTACATGCTCCAAAGTTCAAGCATGGTCAGTGGAGAGAGACGGGGGATGGAGAGCCGACGACTGCCACAGAACACCGGGCAGCACCTGTGATCAGAAGGGGTAAGGAGATGATATGCCGATAATATTCAGCAGACAACAGGAGGGAAAAAAAAAAAAAGGCTCAAAAATTGCTGGGTTATCAGGTTCAATCCAATCTAGTTATCCTCTAACACTAGAGAACAACTAGCATTCTGTGCTTCTAAGAACAATGGGCCAGATTCAGGAAGAATTGCCTATCTTTAGGCGGGCCTAGCGTATCTCAGACTACGCCGACGTAACTCAGAGAGGCAAGTACAGTATTCACAAAGCACTTGTGCCTGACTTTGCACCGGCCTAACTTAATTTAGTCGGCGTAAGCCAGTGGAAGTGGGTGTGTCATTATGCAAATGAATGGTCTAGTAATTTACACCTGGCGTATCTTGAACGGAGCATGCTCAGTACGTTTGTTCTCTTCTGAGCATACTCATAACTATGCCGGCCCAACTTACACAGATACACCGGCCCAACTTACGCCCAGCCTAAAAATACGCCCAGACATGCGCCCGGCCGATGCAAAAGTACATCCAATTTTATTCCCCCCCCAGGGAAGGTACTTTTGCTGTGAGACGGCTGCTCCCGCTCCCCACAGGCAGAATAGGAAAAAAAAAACTAACACCCAGGAGATGTCAGCTCTCATAACAGCAATGGAGACTTATGACCAGGGCCGCCATCAGGGGGGTACAGGCAGTACACCTGTAAGGGGCCCAGGGGGCCCCTTTGATGGACAAGAAGGCCTGGCTTGCAGTCTCTGCTCTAATTCATTTCAAAGGTATTCTATCGAGTTGAGGTCAGGACTCTGTGCAGGCCAGTCAAGTTCCTCTACCCCAAACTTGCTCATCCATGTCTTTATGGACCTTGCTTTGTGCCATGGTGAGCAGTCATGTTGGAACAGGAAGGGGCCATCCCCAAACTGTTTCTACAAAGTTGGAAGCATGAAATTGTCCAAAATGTCTTGGTATGCCGACGCCTTAAGTGTTCCCTTCAATGGAACTTAACCCCCCTTTCATCAAATGATTTGGACCAGTCCACAAAGCAAGGACCATAAAGACATAAATGAGTGAGTTTGGGATGGAGGAACTGGACTGGCCTGCACAGAGGCCTGACCTCAACACCTTTGGAATGAATTAGAGCGGGGACTGTGAGCCGGGCCTTCTTATCCAACATCAGTGCCTGACCTCACAAATACACTTCTGGAAGAATGGTCAAACATTCCCATAGACACTCCTAAACCTTGTGGATGGCCTTCCCAGAAGAGTTGAAGCTTTTATAGCTGCAAAGGGTGAGCCAACCCAATATTGAACCCTACAGGCTAAAGGATCGCACACACGATCGAATATTCCGACGGACGTGTTTTGTCGTATAATCAAACCGTCTGTACGCTCCATCGAACAAAAGAGCAGAAAAACTACATAGTTTCGTGAATGTTGGCAGAAAAAGTTCTGCTGTCTGTATGCAGAACAAGTTCACGGCCAGTGCCTTTCAGACAAATTATATATATATATATATATATATATATATATATATATATATATATATATATATATAATGTATTATTATTAGGGCCCAGAGGTCCCGGATGGAAAGCCCCCTTTATTTGGTAATTTATTTTTATATAAAAAAAAAGGGGGTTCTCATCTGGGGCCCTGGTGGCCTCCGGACCCCTAAAAAAATAAAAATATAAAGTTTTTTTTAATTTATTTTTAAGGGGGTTCCCATCCAGGCCCCTTACAGGTGTACTTGCCTGTACCCCCCTGTTGGCGGGGGACCCATTAGTAGTGCTAGGACCACGGCTGCCATGTGTTGTCCTGTAACAGTGCTGCTGAAGCGGCTCTCCAGCTGACTTGAGCAAGTCTGGTGCAAAGTTACCCCTGCTTTTATGAGGGGTAACTTTAGGCCGGCCAAACAGCTTAGGCACACCGCGCGTAGCCTGTGCCGAACGGGCCTATGTTCGGGAATCGGCGTTTCTCCCTCATTTGCATAGGAAATCAATGGGTTTGCCAGATGCGCCCGGCATAAATATGCACCCAAGATGTGCAGGTGTAGGCAAGTTACACCGGTCGGGAGTAGCCTATTTTGGTGCGTATCTAGTTCTGTGGGTACGGTGCATAGATACTCCGGCGCAAATTTACACTTACGCCGCGCATCTCCATATACCCCGGCGTAATTCCTTTGAGAATCTGGCCCTAGGGGTCTGTGCAAGGAGGGGAAGGTTTCAGGGAGGCAAATCAGTTACCACTGGGTTTAAATCTCAGGGCGGTAGATTAGAATTATCAGGAGAATGGAAGAGCTGAAGCACCCCCAACACACTCACATCTCAAACAAACAATCAGCTTTAAAACAAATAGCAAATGTCAGCCCCCATATTTCTAATCTGACAGGGGTGCTGGAAGACATATCCAAGGGCCTAACCCTCTTCACCTATCCAACAGCAACGAATCAGATTACTCCTTTCTTCTTAATGCTCTACACAAACCAGATGAAATGGAGTAGCTCATTGGTTGCTGTGGACTTTCTATTATGGATGGTAGAAGACAGATATGGAGCTAAGCGAATGCTCTGAGCCTCCCCCCGGATGATCTGGAAGGATACGTTTCTCACTAAGCACCAGAGGCGGATACAAACAGACAGAAGCAGAGTGCGATCATTTATTGTTCATGTGAACAGGTGACATCACAGTGATGGGAACTTTTGTGGACCTGTGCCTTAGGAAATTACATCACAGTGGCATGCATCCCGATATTGGCTGCTCCCTGTGGCCGATCACACCAGCTTGTTCCACTGGATGACGCTGAAGAAAGGGTGGGATTTTATCTTCTGTGCACCACCTGGGCCACAGCCGAGCCGCTTCTCTGGTTCGTAATGCAGAAGCTGTAGGATAAATATGTCATGACTATACAAAAAGTTGAATTCTACAGACGTGCCAATTCATATAAAATCTTGGACAAGGGGCAAAAAAAACAAAAAAAAACATCAGCAATTAAAATGGCTTCTGGTGGTCATACAAAAGGAGCCTCTCTCCGACCCCCTTCACCATCCTGACACCCACTATATCACACATACAATGACATAGAACGCCACCTATAAAGTCCTAATTCTGTAAGTTATACGTCACTATAATTCTGCTCAGATGTCCCCCCGACAGCATGTATTCCTGTCATCCTATGTACAGTGCATTCAGAAAGTATTCACAGTGCTTCACTTTTTTCCACAATTTATGTTACAGCCTTATTCCAAAATGGATTAAATTAATTAGTTTCCTCAAAATTATACAAAAACAATACACCATAGTGACAAATGTGAAAAAAGTTTGAAAACTTTGCAAATTTATAAAAAATAAAAAAAAACTGATCGTTCTTGAGAGGTTTCTACAACTTGGAGTCCACCTGTGGTAAATTCAGTTGGACATGATTTGGAAAGGCACACACCTGTCTATATAAAAAGGTCCCACAGTTAAAAACAGTGCATGTCAAAACAAAAATGAAGCCAAGAAGTCCAAGGAATTGTCTGTAGACCTCGGAGACAGGATTGTATAGAGGCACAGAAACATTTCTGCAGCATTGAAGGTCCCAATGAGCACAGTGGACTCCATAATCCGTAAATGGAAGAAGTCTGGAACCACCAGGACTCTTCCTAGAGCAAGTCACCTGACCAAACTGAGTGATCGTGGGGAAGGGCCTTAGTCAGGGAGGTGACCAAGAACCCGATGGTCACTCTGACAGAGCTCCAGCATTTCTCGATTGAGAGTGGAGAACCTTTCAGAAGAATAACCATCTCTGCAGCACTCCACCAATCAGGCCTGTATGGTAGAGTGACCAAACAGAAGCCACTCCTCAGTAAAGTAAAGTGAAGGACTCTCAGACCATGAGAAACAAGATTCTCTGATGAAACAAAGATCAAAGTCTTTGGCCTGAATGCGTCATGTTTGGAGGAAACAATGCACCGCTCATCACCTGGCCAATACCATCCCTACAGTGAAGCATGGTGGTGGCAGCATCAGGCTGTGGGGATGTTTTTCAGCAGCAGGACCTGGGAGACTAGTCAGGATCGAGGGAAAGATGAATGCAGCAATGTACAGAGACATCATTGATGAAAACCTGCTCCAGAGCGCTCTGGACCTCAGAATGGGGCAGGACAACGACCCTAAACACACAGCAAATATAACAAAATGAGTGTCTACAGGACAACTCTGAATGTCCTTGAGTGGCTCAGCCAGAGCCCAGACTTGAACCCAATTGAACATCTCTGGAGAGATCTGAAAATGGCTGTGCACCGACACTGCCCATCCAACCTGATGACGCTTGAGAGGTCCTGCAAAGAAGAATGGGAGAAACTGCCCAAAAATAGGTGTGCCGAGCTTGTAGTATCAAAAAGACTGATTAATTGGTGCCAATGGAGCATCAAAGTATTGTGCAAAGGCTGGGAATACTTATGTACATGGGATCTTTTTTCTTTTTAATAAATTTGCAAAGATTTCACACAAAACTTCTTTCACGTTGTCATTATGGGGTATTGTTTGTAGAATTCTGAGGAAAGTAATGTATTTAATTCCCTTTGGAATGTAGCGCTCACCCCCGAAGAAGCCGCTAATTAGTTTGGGCCCGGCATGTTAGGTTACCAGTGGTTCTTGTCTAAGCATAATATTGGTGAGGGTGGCTAAAGAGCAAGTGTCCAGACATCAACTTGAGTTTTCAATGCTTTATTCCAAGGCCCAACATGGCCGACATCAACATGGCACACAATAGAGAAAAGGTTGATGACCAAGGAGAGTACTGTAGTATCAGGTCTTGGATATCAAAGAGAGGCAAACCTGCGCTCAGCATCGTCACGTTCAAACGTCGCCACTCTCAGAGTGGGTAAAGTGCCCCGGACAGGCGATTAACTTGAGCCTGGCAGCCGAAGGGCCACTTTCAAAACAAACTCACTGGGAGGAAACAGGGCCTCTGCCACAGGCCTGGTAAATTTTGAAGTTATCAGAGTTAGAACTAACAAGTCCTCCCAGTAAGGCCAATTTTAAGGTCACCAATTGACAGCTGAAATGTACCTGTCGTGTGGCGTGGTAACCGGATCTCCGGTGGTTCGTCCAGGCCTCGCGGACAACCTCTGTCTCTGGGTTCTCCCAAGCCAATTACCCACGTACAGCTCTCAGCTTCGCATCTGGGACCCAGCAAGCCGCTGGGGCCCCTCTTTGTATCCGAATGAAGCTCCGCTTGATGCGCAACCTCGGCCAAGCGGCCCTCGATGGCGGGGCCCATGGATACGCGCACCATGAAGGTGGATGCCGCACCTGGAACTCGGGCCGCGCGTAGCACACACACACCATGAATGGCGGCTCCCCCAGATATACCCCCCCCCCCGCCAGCATGCCCAGAGAGGGAACCGCTCCTCGGATTGGCTGCTGGGGAAAGGTGGGTCTGTCAGAACCCCTCTAGCACCAACTGTCGCCCATGAGTGATAACACACCCCTGACACGCAGATTGACCTCCAAGGCAGTTCCAAACCGGCAGCAGTACCAGTCTAAATCATTTGCGAATGGGAGCAAACTTAACTGTCCCATTCCCCACTAACTTTAGTGTAACGCCCCACGAAATACGGGGGGGGGGGCGCTACAGGAATAAGGCTGTAACATTGGAAATCATGGGGTACTTTGCAGTCCAAGTCCTATAAGTGTGAAAGGGGCCTCACTGGGAAATATTAAACATACAGAGTGGAATGTGGTGCCTAAGCTGGAATTTGAGAAAGACTGGCCCAATTAGAAAATGGTAAAAATGATAATGATGGGAATACACCCCATAAACTTACCTCCCTTAACAGAGAAATGGCATCTGCACTGAGGAATTCTGGGTAGGGGATTTTCATGTGAGCACTGAGTCCCGAATTCTGGTTCCTGCAAAGAGACTGCAGAGACACAGCAGGTCAGACACCCACCCCAGAGCAAGAGAACAGATGAACACTCACAATTTTTTTTTATAGATATATCTATATCAGACATTCCGCAGAGGGAAAGACACAACAGGCAGAGCACCCACCCAAGGGGCGAGACGCAGCAGGTGAAACATTAATTGGGCAAAAAAAAAAAAACTGGCCACCCGCCACACATACTCATCACTTACCTGGCCGCACAGCATCTCATAGAGTAGAACTCCTAGGCTCCACCAATCACAGGCTTCGCTCACTGGCCCCACCCCTTGGACCTCTGTGGACAAGTCAGTGAACAGCGGCAGAAATATAAGAGAAAAACATTAATAAGCAATGAATAGATTTATAATAGAAGGTAACAAGACAAGTGCTGTCCAGGGAGTGATCACTGGGATGATAGGAGCTGTCCATGGAGGGATTGCTGGGAAGGTAGCAGGCCAGGTACAGACCAGGGAGGGAACCCAATGGATTGCTGGGAAGGTAGCAGGCCAGGTACAGACCAGGGAGGGAACCCAGTGGATTGCTGGGAAGGTAGCAGGCCAGGTACAGACCAGGGAGGGAACCCAATGGATTGCTGGGAAGGTTGCAGGCCAGGTACAGACCAGGGAGGGAACCCAATGGATTGCTGGGAAGGTAGCAGGCCAGGTACAGACCAGGGAGGGAACCCAATGGATTGTTGGGAAGGTAGCAGGCCAGGTACAGACCAGGGAGGGAACCCAATGGATTGCTGGGAAGGTAGCAGGCCAGGTACAGACCAGGGAGGGAACCCAATGGATTGCTGGGAAGGTAGCAGGGAGGGAACAGACCAGGGAGGGAACCCAATGGATTGCTGGGAAGGTAGCAGGCTAGGTACCGACCAGGGAGGGAACCCAATGGATTGCTGGGAAGGTAGCAGGCCAGGTACAGACCAGGGAGGGAACCCAATGGATTGCTGGGAAGGTAGCAGGCCAGGTACAGACCAGGGAGGGAACCCAATGGATTTCTGGGAAGGTAGCAGGCCAGGTACCAACCAGGGAGAGATTCCAAGGGATTGCTGGGAAGGTAATAGACTAGGCACTGACCAGAAAGGGAATGATATGGGTTGCTGGGAAGGTAATAGGTCCAGTGCTGGGCAAGGGAAGGAATCAGAGGGACGACTGGGAAGGTAAATGGTCAGAAGATTGAAGAGGACTTGGTGTCTCACCTGGTGCCACATACAGGTTCTCCACTGCCTCGGGACAACAGACATGGTCAACCTCTCGCCACTGGCCAAAGTATGTCAAGCATACCTCACCTGAGGAAGAAGTTATACTTACATTGTCATCTTATGTACAGTGAAGCTTTACAACTGCTGAAAAACAGAGTACAGCTAAGGACTGAGATGGCGATTTTTGGCCGTTTGTAATAACGGCGCTTAGATTGTCACTGCTGTGTTCTGTTTTGCAGGCACTCTATAGGTCACTGGAGTGTTACAGGGAAGATCTCACCTTTCTCCCCCATAAGCAGGTTGCGAGGATTCAAATCCTGGCACAGCACCCCCTCCTGGTGAAGAGCATCCAGCGCCAACACCAGCTGTGCCGCCCACAATCGGACCTGTGAATCCAGGACGCCCACTGCTGGAGGAGCATTGTCCAGAGACACACTTAGCTCGTGATGTGGTTGGCTGATGCCCTGATCAGCCCTACAGACCGATACCTGCGGGACTTGTCTGCTGTTTGTTTCTTGTGCTCGTAAATTCCTGAGATGGTCCCAGAGCCGGCCACCTGCAAGGAAGGAAAGCAATGATTCGAGGGGCGGGGGGGAAGCGAAGCAGACAGCAACTGTCACATGACTGACCTTTAACATGCTGCAACTGGAGGTACACAGAGTCATCACTGACGTAGAATCGCTGCAGCGGGACCATGAAGGGAACACCCTGCGGAATAATTGTTACCGTTCCATTACCGCTACGGCCAGACTTCATCAGAGACTACGAGGACAGAAAGAAAAAACAGGTAACCCTACAGAGCCAGTGGGAGACAGCAGGCAATGCAAACACCCAATACAACATCATGGAAACTTTGATATGGCTGCGGCTTGGGGGACATACAACGCTGTATCCTGGCCTAGGCCAACAAGGCCCAGACCTTTTTTTTTTACCATCCCTGTCCCATTGCAGAGATTTCCCTTCACTCTCTGCCCCATAGCTAAACAGGAAATGAAAGGAAACCTATGCAAATTAAGGGAATCCATTCCCCCCACCCAGGCATTGAGAACTAGTGTCCCCACTCGGAAATGTCAGGGTGGGTCTTAATCAGAAAGGGGTGTGGCTTGACAGGAAGGGGGTGGGTCATATTTAAATTAGGGGGTTCACAAGTTTAGTCAGGCCTAGGGCAGCACAAAACCTATTTAGGGGGTGGGTCATATTTAAATTAGGGGGTGCACGAGTTTAGTCAGGCCTAGGGCAGCACAAAACCTATTGAAAAACGAATTGAAAACCTGAAAGTTCTAAGTAATAATCAACTACTAAATTATTAGTATTGGAATTTCCTTTCAAATTTGGCGGTTAGTGAACGTAACGAATACGAATTTATCTGAAGTTACGAATGCCGCATCTGAACAAATGGAACGCAATGAGTTAATAATAAAACTTTATTATTTCGTTACACTACATTCATTTTAGATGCAGCATTCGTAACTTCAGATAATTGGTAACTTCGGATAAATTCATATTCATTACGTCCACCAACATCCAAATTTGAAAAGGAAATTCCAATAAATGTATCCAACTATTAAAATATATAGGCAGGTTATTTCAGATTTTCAAATTTTTGTTCTCATTTTAGAATTTTCAAATATTCTGAAAAACTCATTAACCACTTCAATACAGTGCATTTTTATCCCCTTCCTGCCCAGGCCAATTTTCAGCTTTCAGCGCTGTCACATTTTGAATGACGTTGTACCCAAATAGCAAATAGAGCTTTGTTTTGGTGGTATTTTTTTTTTTTGCACAAAAAAAAAAAAAAAAAAGGCGTGACAAATTTTGAAAAAAAAAAATAAAAAAACACTTTTTTTATTTTTTACTTTTTGCTATAATAAAATATCCAATTTTTTTGAAAAAATATTTTTTTCCTCAGTTTAGGCCGATATATATTCTTCTACTTTTTTTTACCAAAAATATTGCAATAAGTGTATATTGATTGGTTTGCGCAAAAGTTATAGCATCTACAAACCAGGGGATAGATTTATGGCATTTGTATTATTATTTACTACCAATGGCGGCGATCTGCAATTTTTAGCGTGACTGACATTGCGGCAGACATGTCGAACACTTTTGACATTATTTTGGGACCATTCACATTTATCCAGCGACTATTGCTAGCAAAATGCACGAATTGCTGTATAAACGTGACTGGCAGGGAAGGGGTTATCACTAGGGGGTGATCAAGGGGTTAATTGTGTGTCCTAGGGAGCGCTTCTAACTGTGGGGGGAGGGGGCTGATGAGGTGACCGATCGTTGTTCCTATATACAAGGCACATACAATCAGTTCTCCTCTCCCCTGACAGGACATGGATCTGTGTGTTTACACACAGATCCATGTCCCTGCTCTGTGAAGAGCAATCGTGGGTGCCCGGCGGCCATTGCGGCTGCGCATCGGGACCACAGTGATGCGGCAAGTGTGCGCAAGAAGAAAAGACATCATATGACGTCCGCCCGGAGGGAGAGAGGGTTCCTGCCGCCGTCATTCTACAATACGGCGGTAGGTAACTGGTTAAATGGACTTTTGTTAATTTGGATATTTTCGAATTAACAAATTTGTCGAAATTCGTTAAAGAAACTAAATTTATAGGAGCCAATCCCTTCCTCTTCAGGACCCAGAATATAAACCCCTAAATGCTGCGAGGGGCTCTACCTCTCTCCTGTCTCCATATTATACAGCAGCCAATTATAGTCTGTTGTCTCATTCCCAAAAGTTACAGGGAATTCTAATAACTTAAGCCTAGGAAGGGCCCCCTGGGTTGTCGCTGTTCTTCATCCTTCCTTCTCCAGGTGGTTCAATCTACGGAGACCTCATCTTGTGTCATTTTCTTACCACTCCCTCTTCACTTAAAATGTTCTCTACACTCTTCTCCTCCCCCTTTGTCCTCTCCTCGCACCCATCTACCTCAATCTATTGATCTTTGTGCGTTCTAGAAATGTCTGTGCCGGGAGAGATATTTCCGATCTTCATTCTCCACCTCCACAATCCAGACAATTGACTCCTCCCATACACACAACACATTCTCATCTTCCATTCTTACTCACTGCAGAACACATCCTCTGCCCACCCACACGTCCCCGTCATCTCTATTGATCGGTGTCTCCGTCCTCCATCCGCCCACGCTCCCACGTCATCTCTTCTAATTGATGGCCTTGCCTTACTCCTCTGTCTATGTCATTGTCACAATGTCTCTCATGAGATCCTGCTTGTGTTTTATAGATTACGTCTCGTCTTACACCAGCGATGTAACAGCTGATCGGTATTTGCATATCAGAGAGACGCCAGCGACACTAAACCGTCATACAGATGATTGAATTTCCATTGGATAAATCCATGGATTTTTGACCGAAGGGAGTTGTCGGTGAACTTTTTCTGCATACAGACAGCAGAACATTTTGAGCCAACATTCACCAAACCACGTGTTTTTTCAGCTCTTTACTGCCACCCTTTGGGCAACTTCTGCTATTGTTGTCTGATGTTTAGCATTGGTTTGGAGCATGCGCGTTTGTACTTTGGATCTTAGTCCAAACGGATTTGTGTACACACGATCGGATAATCCAATGGAACACATTTGTTGTCGGGCAATGAGAGCATGACCATCCAACATTTGTTGTCAGAAATTCCAACAACAATTGTCGGATGGAGCGTACAGATGGACGGATAATCCGACAAAACCCTTCCATAACACAATTGTTGTCGGAATATCCGATCGCGTGTACGGGCCTTTAGAATAGATCACATATTGCCAGGACACACCTGCTCCATTAACCACTTGACCACTGGGCACTTAAACCCCCTTCCTGACCAGACCAATTTTCAGCTTTCGGTGCTCTCACAATTTGAATTACTCACGCATACAACATTGTACCCATCTGAATTTTTTTTCACACAAATAGAGCTTTCTTTTGGTGGTATTTGATCACCTCTGGGTTTTTTATTTTTTGCGATATAAAAGAAGAAAGACTGAAAATTCTGTAAAAAATAAATAAAAATCTTGTTTCTGTCATATTAGCGGGTTATTTCTCACACACAGCATATGCATACCACAAATTACACCCCAAAACACATTCTGCTATTCCTCCCGAGTATGGCCATACCACATGTGTGAGGCTTTTACACAGCGTGGCCACATACAGAGGCCCAACATGAAGGGAGCGCCATCAGGCGTTCTGGAACACCCAGACCAATTCTGACATTTCTCTCCTACATGGAAAAATATTCATTTATTTGCTAGAAAATTATAGAAACCCAAAACATTATATATGCTTTTTTAGCAAAGACCCTAGAGGATACAGTGGCGGCGGTTACAACTTTTTATCTTGCATGGTATTTTCGCATACATTTTATGAACGCGTTTTAAAAAAAAACTGTTATGTGCTAAAAAAAACAAAAAAAAACAAACAGTAAAGTTAGCCCAATTTTTTTCATAATGTGAAAGATGAAGTTACGCCGAGTAAATAGATACCCAACACGTCACACTCATGGAATGGCGCCAAACTTCGCTACTTAAAAATCCCCATAGGCGACGCTTTAATTACTTTTATTGGTTACATGTTTTTAGTTACAGAGACGGTCTAGGGCCAAAATGCTTGCTCTCGCTCTAACGTTCGCAGAGATACCTCACATATGTAGCCTGAACACCGCTTTCATATGTGGGCGGGACTTACGTATGCGTTCACTTCTGCATGCGAGCACACGGGGACAGGGGTGCTTTAAAAAATGGGTATTGCAGAGTATTGGGGTATTGCAGAGTATTGGGGAAGGGATGGCTGAGCTGGGATGGATGGCTGGATCTGTGACTGCATTTGTCACAGATCCAGCCACAGCGCTGCTGCTGCCACTCGCTCCTCTCCTCTCACACTGTACCGAACGGTACAGAGAGGAGAGGGAGGAACCGGCGTCATCAAATGTCTCCGGTTTGTTTACAAGTGATCATTTTACGGCGCGATCACGTGGTAAACGGCCGCTATCAGCGGCAATTTACCGTGATCCGTGATGCGCCGGGTCTTCTAGACCCGGCGAGCAGGGACACTTCCGTGAGCGCGTCCCAGTGCAGGACGTCGTCCCAAAATAACTCCACCGCGCCGTAGCAGTAAGATGCCTATGGCGCGGTGGGAAAGTGGTTAAATAAGGTAAAGTGAAAAACTTGGCTGTACAGTACATTGTAAAGAGTCAACAACATTGTGTTTGGTTCCTAATCCAGCGCAGAAAACGTCCAATAGCAGATATTCTAATGCTGCATCTCTTCTGAACGTGAACCCCCTTCCCTAATACTTTCTGTGGGCTCAGCACCCTCCAGGGCTCTCTATATCATCAACTTCGACCACACTTCCCACTAATATACACTCACCAGCCACTATATTAGGTACACCTTGGTTTTGCCTTCATTCTTGCAGCTACAGGCATCATTCAGATATGACCGTCTTCAGCTGGCGATTCTGTGCACAATAACAACGATCAAAGCAGCAGTTCTTGGGGAGTTGGGAGTAGGCAGACCTCCCCCAGAGGCAATCTGCCATCTTTCTCCATGCCCCCGGGTGGCAATGGCGGGTGTGAGGGGGTCCTCCCACACAGCCCACCCTACCTGCTCCGCTTTGAAGCCCACCGGGGCAGGGGGGCTCCCCTATGAGGGAGTGAGAGGATCTAGCCCGCTCTTTTTTTTTTTTTTAGAGACCGCGTGGCCAAAGTGCGTGCATGTTAACCCAATTTCAAGTGCGTGCAAGTGTGGTGGTTTTGTGGGGGAAGGGGGGGCGGGGTGGGCGTACTAAGCGCAGGCTTAGCTCGCATAGCACACCCACCGGGAGCCGGGCTGAGACCACCAAACTCAATTCACATGCAGCCGAGACCGGGATCCGAAAACCCTTAGCTGCAAAGGTGAACGGCTTGTCAGCGCAGTGCCAATCGCGTCGAGCCACCGCAGCTCCCTCTCGCTTAATCATTCTTATAGGCAGTGGGAGGGGTTGTCCCCCCGTCGATGCTTCTCCGGTCTCTCCCGTGCTATCGGGGGGCCCGCAGAGCGAATCGGCCGGCGCTGGTCACCAGTCATCTCTATGACCATCGGAGGCCCGGGTGCGATTTCACGCCCGGGTACCCGGAAGTAAACAAAGCCGCAATCACGGCTGTCCGCATGAGATCAGTGAATTTTTTGTTCAATATCTCATGCTTGTAAGTCTGGAGGAGAGATGTTTCCTTGCAATAGGAATAAAAAAAGAAATTATGAAGTAAGATAAAAATGAATATATATATATATATTTTAAAACATTTTTTTTATTTATATATTATATATATATATATATATATATATATATATATATATATATATATATATATATATATATATTTTTTTTTTTTTAAACGCCCCTGTCCCTGGTAGCTCGCGCTCAGAAGCGCACACACATGTAAGGGCCGTTCAAACCCCACATGTGAGGTATCGCCATGTGCGTTAGAACGTGTGCAACAAGTCTAGCACTAGACCTCCTCTGTAACCTGTAAAAAAATAAAAATTAAAGCGTTGCCTATGGAGATTTTGAAGTACCGTAGTTTGGCGCCATTCCATGAGTGTGCGCAATTTTAAAGCGTGACATGTTAGGTATCTAGTTACTCAGTGTAACATCAACTTTCACATTATCACAAAAAAAAAAAAAATTGGGGTAACTTTACTGTTTTGTTATTTTTTAGTTAATGAAACTGTTCCCCACCCAAAAAAAAGGCGTTTGAAAAATTATTGCGCAAATACAGTGCGAGAAAAAAAAAAAAGTTGAATGACCGCCATTTTGTTCCCTAGGGTGTCCGCTGAAAAAAATAAAAAAAAAGTCTATAATGGTTTGGGGGTTCCGATTTATTTTCTAGCAAAAAAATAATTGTGATTTACATGAAGGAGAGAAGTGCCAAAATAGGCCCAGTGGACAAGTGGTTAAGGACCGAGGCTGAAAACCTCTGGTCTTGACCACGTCTAGATGCCTAAATGCACCGAGTTGCTGCCATGCGATTGGCCAATTAAAGGGGTTTTAAAAGGTAAAAAAAAAAAAAAAAAAAGCCTAAATATCTTCCTTTACCTTGGTGCAGTCAAATAACACGCATGCTTGGAATCAAGTTGACGCATACTCGGAATCATTGAACTTAATTTCTCTTCGTAGTGTTGTACGTCACCGCGTTCATGACGGTCGGAATTTTGTGTGACCGTGTGTATGCAACACAAGTTTGAGCCAAAATTCCATCGGAAAGAAATCCACGGTTTTCGTGTCGGAATTTCCGATCGTGCGTACACGGCCTTAGTCATATTCTCCCTCCAGGAATCTATGTTTCAATCATCTCCGCCTCGCTCCTCACCAATACATACTCACCTCCCTCCAGGATTCTATATATTGATGACCTCCGCCTCGCTCCTCACTAATACATATTATCTTTGCAAGGCTCCTCCATATAGATATCCTCAGTCCTGCTCCTCACTAATCCATATTCTCCATCCAGGAATCTACAGATCAATAAGCTCGGCCTCGCTCCTCACCAATATATATTATCTTTCCAAAGTTTTATAGATCAATTCAGAAAATTCAGCAATCAGTGTAGTGAAGTTATATATACACACTTGTATATATTTTTTTCACTCTGTTTAGTGAAGAGGGGAAGACTTTTACCTTTAGGATAAATGTTGCTCCTGTGGATGGATCCCGAACCAACTGCACCTAAATCCAGGTGGGGGCAGAAATAGTGGGAGGAGCAAAATACACAGGGTAGGATAAAAGGGAGGAGCAGGATAGAGGGGGAGAGTTATAGGGACATGCAGAAGGAATGGCAGAACAGAGTGATGGGAAAAGGGGTTACAGAATAGAGGGGGTGAAATAACGTGTAAGGGCAGAATGGAGGAGGTGTGATAAAGAGAGGCCAAATAAAGAAAGAGCAGCAAAGACGGGAGCGGGATAATGAGGAAGGTGCAGAATAGGGAGGGTAAGGGTCACAGAATAGAGGGGGGTAGAATAGATGGAGTGGGATTAAAGAGGGGGGATAGAGAGAGTTAAAAAAATATGTGAGTTTCCCAATTCACTTCACAGGAGAGTACAACTCTTTTGCAGCCAATGTGGTATCGTTGTACAGTTAGGCCCCACCCCACAAAATGACACGCCCAATCATACACTAGAACACAATATTGGTTACCTTGTCAATAATCTTCAACACTTGGCAACGCTTCAAATTTTCCACAGCTGCACTCAGGACTCTGATTGGTCGAAATCTCAAACTGCTGTAACCCTGAAATAGGAATGAAATTGATAAGTCACACATATGGGCCGCCGCCTTCATTCTATCAGGCCAGAGACCCCAATCTTTCTTCTGAAGGGACGTTCAGTAACTGAACTCTTACTCTTCTGTTAAAGAGCATTGTGTGTCATCCATGTCTTAATGGACCTTGCTTTGTGCACTGGTGTGCAGTCATGTTGGAGCAGAAAGGGGCCTGGAAGGTGTCCTATCGGGTTGAGGTCAGGATTCTGTGCAGGCCAGTTAAGTTCGCTCACCCATGTCTTTATCCACTTAACCCCCGGACTATATTGCTGGTCAAAGACCAGGCCACTTTTTGCGATTCGGCACTGCGTCGCTTTAACTGACAATTGCGCGGTCGTGCGACATGGCTTCCAAACTAAATTTGCGTCCTTTTTTTCCCCCACAGATAGAGCTTTCTTTTGGTGGTATTTAATCACCTCTGCGGTTTTTATTTTTTGCACAAAAATAGAGCGACAATTTTGAAAAAAAAAAAAAAAAAAAGAATATTTTTTACTATAATAAATATCCCCCAAATATATATAAAAAACAAAATTTTCCCTCAGTTTAGGCCAATACGTATTCTTCTACATATTTTTCGTAAAACAAAAAAAAAAACACAATAAGCGTTTATTGGTTTGCGCAACAGTTATAGCGTTTACAAAATAGGGGATAGTTTTATGGCATTTTTCTTAATATTTTTTTTTTTTACTAGTAATGGTGGCTATCAGCGATTTTTATTGGTACTGCGACATTATGGCGGACACTTTGGACACATTTTTGGGACCATTGGCATTTTTACTATAAAAATGCCAATGGCAGGGAAGGGGTTAATCATGTTCCCTGGGTGTGTTCTAACTGAAGGGGGGGGGGGGGACTGACATGGGGAAATGACAGATCGCTGTTCATAAATTGTATGAATATGTGACAGGTAATTTCCCCCCGACAGGACCGGGAGCTGTGTGTTTACTGTAACGAGCGACCGCGGGTGCCTGGCGGTGATCGCGACTGCTGGGCACGCGTGTCAGGGGCGAGCGCACACCCCTATTGGCTGGTCGGCGAGATGACATATAGCTACGTGATCTCGCCCAGCAGAGCCGACCTGCCGCCGTATAACTGCGGCGGCTGGTCAGCAAGCAGTGATGGACCTTGCTTTGTGCACAGGTCCAAATCATTTGGGGGGAATCAGGGTGTGGGGTTGTTTTTCAGGGGTTGGGCTTCCAGTGAAGGGAACTCTTAAGGCACCAGCATACCAAGAAATTTTGGACATTTTCATGCTCCGAACTTTGTGAGAACAGTTTGGGGATGGCCCCTTCCTGTTCCAACAGGAGGAACTTGACTGGCCTGCACAGAGTCATGACCTCAACCCGATGGAATGCCTTTGGGATGAATTAGAGCGAAGACTGCGAGCCAGGCCTTGTCGTCCAACATCAGTGCCTGACCTCACAAATGCTCTTCTGTAAGAATGGTCAAACATTCCCATAGACACACTCCTAAACCTTGTGGACAGCCTTCCCGGAAGAGGTGAAGCTGTTATAGCAGCAAAGGATGGGCCAACTCACACACACTGCTCTTTAACAGAAGAGCAAAGAACCCCAAATGTGTATTTAACACACACACACACACACGCACAGTGTGCCCCCTTTCTCAGCCATACAGATCTCAGGACTGACCTCTGCTGCTCCACCCACACTTCCCAGAGGCCTCTGCAAGTGACAGTTAAAAATTTCTTCAGCACGCTTTAAGTACTGTGAGATTTTCCGTTTGACTGCATCGCGTCGCTCCCGACTCGGGTCCACTGCAAGAAAAACCCAAAGAACTGGTGAGAGGAGATGAACATGTGAAGATCACTACCATACATTATACCAATTAGGAGCATAGAGGAAAAAACAGCGGAGAGGACTGCGGGGGAAGAGATAGAGTTAGGCTGGCCATAGACGGATCTAAAGTTGGCTGGTTCAGCAGGGACCGGCTGAATTTCCACTTGTGTGGCCATCCCCACTCAGTAGATGATTATATTGACTTCTGATGAACGGACAAGATGAGAACTTTTTTTGCTCAGCCAATGGGCCACAGCTACTGATCAGTGTATTCTGACAGCGCAGAATCCTGCAGGGAAGGGGAATTCCTCTGCCCGATTCATTTGTGTGAATGGAGAAATCTATGGCCAGCTTAAAACGAGGGGAGGGCAGTAGGGAGAAATGATGAATAAAGGAAAGAACAGTAGGGACGATGAAAGAGTACAAATTAGAGGACAGCTAGGAAAAATATGGAGGGTAGAGGAGAGGACAGCAAGGAAGGGGAAAAAAAAAAAAGGGGGATGATAGATGAGAGAATAGAATGAAAGATGAAAAGTGGTAGAGGAGAGGACAGCTAGGAAAAAGACAGATGGGAAAAAAGCAAGTAATATGATAGAGGAGAAGCCAGCTAGGAAAATACAGCTAGGAAAAATACAGGAGGATAGACAGAAACAGAGGATTATTACAGAGAGATAGGAATAGAAGGACAACAGGGGAAGAAAGCGGACAACAGGGGAAGAAATTATACACAAAAGGACAGCAGGGAAGAAGATAGAGGAGGGGAGGCAATGTGGGGGGCATCAAGGAGAGAATGAAGGGAAGAAGATGGAAGGATAAAAGGAGAGGACAGCGGGGAAGGAGATGGGAGGATAAAGGAGAGGACAGCGGGAAAGGAGATGGGAGGATAAAGGAGAGGACAGCGGGGAAAGGAAAATGGGAGGATCGGGTGAAAGATGAGAGGACAGCGGGGAAGGAGATGGGAGGATAAAGGAGAGGACAGCGGGGAAGGAGATGGGAGGATAAAGGAGAGGACAGCGGGGAAGGAGATGGGAGGATAAAGGAGAGGACAGCGGGGAAGGAGATGGGAGGATAAAGGAGAGGACAGCGGGGAAGGAGATGGGAGGATAAAGGAGAGGACAGCGGGATAGGAGATGGGAGGATAAAGGAGAGGACAGCGGGATAGGAGATGGGAGGATAAAGGAGAGGACAGCGGGATAGGAGATGGGAGGATAAAGGAGAGGACAGTGGGGAAGGAGATGGGAGGATAAAGGAGAGGACAGTGTAGCAACCAACCAATCAGCTTGGAGAAGAACAGAACTAAGACATACTCCTTCACTATAGAATGTCACTCCTTGGATTATCATTTACAATGTGTCCGCACTGACCTGTCACCCCACTGAGAAGGAGCTCCACGCCATGCTTGTAGTGGTTGAACGCAGCCTCGTACTCTTCATTAGCATCCCGCTCCTGCGCCACATGAAGCTGCTTGGCTGCATCCACTAGGTAATCCCTCTTGGACGGCGGTTTAGATGTTGGCTCAATAACTCGATAGTGACAGGAGAAGTCTCTATCACAGCTCATCTCCCACCTGAACTGTGACACAAGGTGGAAAGTCCCGGGAAGGTGCCACTGTAGTCAGGGTGTGGCTGTAATGAAAAAAAAGGTACAGAAGAATCAGAGTTGTCCCCTCCCATCGGAAAGTGGAGTCATTTTCATTCTAAGTAATTAGACATTGGGTTTTGTTTTTGGGAACATAAAACAAGGAATCTAACTGGTTGAGGAACTGCTTTGCTTTAAATCTATATCAGTGTCTAAGTCTATAGCCCATCATTGCTCCAAGACATCCAGGTAGGAGCAGAGCTGAGGTTGTGAGCAGAGACCTGGAAAACATGACCTGTTTATTGTTCACTCAAAAAAGAGGTTCAGATTACTGACAAAGGGAAGGAGCCAGCTGTGACTGCAATGCACTATGGGGGCGAATAGTTGTCCAGGGGCCCCAGATGTGACCCCAAATGTTCTGTGCTGGGAGGGGGGTGTTAGGCATCTTTACAGCAATTGTCTACCCGATAAATGTGAAACTGGGCAGGTGAGAGGAGTGTGGAGACAGAAAAATCACAGGGACAATGATGAAGAGTGGGGGGGGGGGTCTCCAGGGACAATGATGGAGAGACGTGGGGGGTCTCCAGGAACAATGATGGAGAGAGAGAGGGAGAGGGGGGGGGGTCTCCAGGGACAGTAACAGAGAACTGGTCTCCAGAGACGGGGATTGAGAGGGGTCACCACAGATGGGATGATGAAGTGTAGCTGGGGACAGAGATAGAAAGGGGTGATCAGAATGAAGAAGTGGCACCAGGGACAGGGATGGAAAGGAGTAATCAGGGACAAGGATCGAGGCACCATGGATTGAATTAAAAGGGACTGGGACTAAGGGACAGGATGGAATTGGATCATCAGGGACAAGGATGGACAGGGGTCTCCAGGGATAGGATTAAGATGGGTCACCAGTGACAGAGATGCAAAGGCTCGCTAGGTATGGGGATGGAGAGGGGTCATCAGGGATGGAAAGGGCTAGCCAGAGATTAGGATGAAGAGGTGTTGTTAAGGACAAGAATGGAACGTGGTCATATGGGCAGGATGATGAGGGATCATCAGGGACATGAATGAAGAGGAATCTCAAGGTAAAGGGGTTATTAGGGATGGAAATGGAGAGGGGTAGCCAAAGGATGGAGAGGTGTCATTAAGGTTGAAGAAATATTGCCAGGGATGGAATAAAAGGAGTTGCCAGGAACAAGGATGGAGATGGGAGATCAAGGATGAATGAATGAAAAACTTATATAGCGCGACACATGCGAACTAAATCGCCTCTGAGCGCTCGTTGTTCCAGTATCTCATAACCTCAAAACAGCAGAGTTTTAATCTGTCTTCTGAAGGTCAGGTGGTTTTCCTCCAACCGAATGCTGGTTGGTAAAGCGTTCCATAGTCTGAGACCTTGGAAAGCAAACCTTCTTTCTCCTTTGGCCTTGTATCTGGCTTTGGGTACTTTGACCAAATTTTGGTCGCTGGATCGCAGAATGCGATTGGGATTGTGGGCTTCTATTTTATCGCAAAGATATTGCGGGGCCTTCCCATGGATGCACTCAAGAGTCAGACAGACAGACAGAGAGCTTTAAAAGCAATTCTCTCCTTTACTGGCAACCAGTGAAGGGATCTCGGAGAAGGTGAGATCGATTCCCATGTTTTTTTCCCAGTCACAAGTCTGGTGGCTGTATTTTGGACGACTTGCAGACGAGCGATTTGGTACTTTGGGAGTCCGAGGTAAAGGGCATTTGCATAGTCCAGTCTGGAGTTCACAATTGTTCCCACCACGACTGCTACGTCTTCTTTGGGAATAAATGGAATAAGTCTGCGTAGTAGGCGCAGCAGATGGTGAGATCCGCTGACTACTGACCCTATTTGTGCGTCCATTGTCATGTGGGTGTCAAAAATGACCTCGAGACTTTTGACTTTGGCGCTAGGGGTGATGAACTGGCCCAGAATGGGCGGAGGTGCCCAGGTTGTTGCCAGTTGACTCTTGCGACTGGCATGAAACAGAAGAAGTTCTGTTTTGGAATTGTTGAGTTTGAGATAACTCTTAGTCATCCAGTTTTCTATCGAAGAGAGACAATTCTCTAAACTGAGATGATGATCCTTTTTATTGCAGATGCGAAAATAGAGTTGCATGTCGTCTGCATATGAGTGATAAAGTAATTGTTGACTACTAATGACTTCAAAGAGAGGATGAAGAACAGTTACCAGGGACAGGGATGAGGAGGGTCTCTGGGGATGGAAATGAAAAGAAGATAGGGTGCCGGGCACATCGGGACAGAGAAGGCACGTCGGGGGACGGGTAAGGGATAGAGAGGGCACGTCAGGGGTAGGGAAGACACATTGGAGACGAAGAAGGCATATTGGGGACGAAGAAGGGATATCAGGGACAGGGACAAAGAAGGTACATTGGGGATAAGGAAGGAATATCGGGGATGGGGGTGAAGGAGGAATATCAGGGAGGGGGGTGAAGAAGACCTGTCGGGGGACGGGATGAAGGGGTCATTAGTGATGGAGAAGGCATGTTGAAGACGGGGATGGAGAAGGAATGTCAGGGACGGGGATGGGATAGAGAAGGCCCATCAGTGGTAGGGAAGACACATTGGGGATGGAGAAGGAATATCGGGGACGGGGATGGAGAAGGAATATCGGGGACGGGGATGGAGAAGGAATATCGGGGACGGGGATGGAGAAGACCTGTTGGGGGACAGGGATGGAGGGGTCATTAGATCAGTGCTCCGGCCTGCCGTGGGAGAAGAACCCTGATGGGGATAAAGGGGTCATTAGTGATGGAGAAGGCATGTCGGGGACGGGATGAAGGAGAAGGAAACGGGGACGGGGATGGAGAAGGAATATCGGGGACGGGGATGGAGAAGACCTGTTGGGGGACAGGGATGGAGGGGTCATTAGTGATGGAGAAGGCATGACGGGGGTGGAGAAGACCTGATGGGGATAAAGGGGTCATTAGTGATGGAGAAGGCATGTCGGGGATGGAGAAGACCTGATAGGGATGGAGGGGTCATTAGTGATGGAGAAGTAATGTCGGGGACGGGGATGGAGGGGTCATTAGCGATGGAGAAGTAATGTCGGGGACGGGGATGGAGGGGTCATAGCGAATGTGAGAAGTAATGTCGGGGACGGGGATGGAGGGGTCATTAGCGATGGAGAAGTAATGTCGGGGACGGGGATGGAGGGTGTCATTAGCGATGGAGAAGTAATGTGTCGGGACGGGGATGGAGGGGTCATTAGCGATGGAGAAGTAATGTCGGGGACGGGGATGGAGGGGTCATTAGCGATGGAGAAGTAATGTCGGGGACGGGGATGGAGGGGTCATTAGCGATGGAGAAGTAATGTCGGGGACGGGGATGGAGGGGACATTAGCGATGGAGAAGTAATGTCGGGGACGGGGATGGAGGGGACATTAGCGATGGAGAAGTAATGTCGGGGACGGGGATGGAGGGGTCATTAGCGATGGAGAAGTAAGTGTCGGGGACGGGGATGGAGGGACAATATAGCGATGGAGAAGTAAAGTCGGGGACGGGGATGGGAGGGGTCATTAGCGATGGGAGAAGTAATGTCGGGGACGGGGATGGAGGGGTCATTAGCGATGGAGAAGTAATGTCGGGGATGGAGGGGTCATTAGCGATGGAGAAGTAATGTCGGGGACGGGGATGGAGGGGTCATTAGCGATGGAGAAGTAATGTCGGGGATGGAGGGGTCATTAGCGATGGAGAAGTAATGTCGGGGACGGGGATGGGATGGGGGGGTCATATAGCGATGGAGAAGTAATGTCGGGGATGGAGGGGTCATTAGCGATGGAGAAGTAATGTCGGGATGGAGGGGTCCTTAGCGATGGA